>JAJONR010013360.1:0-23437 GCA_029582245.1 Solanum etuberosum | reverse complement strand
TATATATATATATATATATATCTCATTATTGTTAAAAAGTACCTTTAACTTGGTGAAAGGAAGCATCTTATGCACCTAAATGATTCCAAAACCTAAATGATTGGAGAAAAGAAAAAAGAAAACCCCTTAGAATATATTTAACTTCACAATATGTGCTAATTAGATAACTAGATAAGCTTTCTTAATTTTAGTTTTGCATACATAATTAGATGCAAATATATTTCCTTTTTTTTTTTTATTCGTATGTGTATTTCTGGAGTCGACATTCACAATACATTTTTTTCATTGAAAGTTTTAGTTAAGAATAGAAGAATCTTAATTATTCATCACGACTCATATTAGTCATATAAGCATTTATGCACACATGACACTTATATGTCTAATCCATACTAAATTTGGATTAAAGCTTAAATTTTATTTGGGTTGACCAATTAATTTAGATTTCATAAATTAAATAAGCTTATTTTATTAATTCAAGCTAAGCTTCAATTCATTTGAAGGTCCAAGATTATGTCATGTATTTAGTGACATGATATTTCAAACAAACTCAAAGCGAACAAGATGATCTCACGTGTCCAAATAATACATCAATCCTCAATTAAATTAAAGACCAATCGAAGGCAGCCAAATACCCTAAATGACATATTTTATCCAATTACATATACTACCTTATCACATAATTCTTGTGATAGAATTGATGAGTAACATGAGCTAACCAAAATCAACAAATAGAGTTCATATGTAATGGGACTACTTACCCCCCAACAACTACAACTATGGTAATACATCATTTTTTGGTTCATTTAGAGCATTTGGTGAAGACATTCTCAAGCACATGGACTCAATATCAACAACATAGTTCGAGCGATCAATAGAGTTCTTCTAGAAGATTAATGTGAAACGATGCTGCTTTAACTTTGAAATCACTAACTCTAGAGAAAAGAATCGATGGAATACATAAAATGATACTCACAAAGATTCATCAACAAAATGACTTTTTCTTCATATACATCGTATTCTATTTATTTATTTTTGCAATAAATTTATCATTGTCACGAAACATAAACAACAACCACAAATAAAATATGAGGAAAAAGAGAGATTATTAATTAATTTTTGTGAGTACAACTCTATTTTAAATTAATTAGGCTGACATAAATTGTTATTTATCAAGAGTACTTTTTCAAAGAACTTGACAAAAAATACTTTTTAAAATGAAGTTATTTTTTGAAGTTTCACCAAACCGACTATAATGTTTCAAAAAAAATCAAGTGAGAAATTGTTGAGTCCCCTTCACATTAATAATTGTTCTGTATTTATATTTCTGGTTGGGCTTGTTTGTTCAGTGTAACCAAATGGGCTTCTTTACACTCTCTCGTTTTCCCGATGAATTTTGATTTTAATCCTTGTAATATTAGATTTGATACATGTAATTTTCAATTAATTAAAATTTGTATCTTTATGTTGGAAATACGTGATATCTTACTCAAATAATGGTGTAACAATGCATATTCAAAATGATATACCGATAATAGAATGGCTTAGCATTTAATAATTCGTTAAATTTGCTCTAATTCACAATTCGAGGGATAAAAAAGAGCAACTTTCACATATAGTAAACATAAAAATCATATTTGTATATTATAGCTATAGTTTGCATAATTGCGCTCCATAGCAAAATTTATGTTTGCTATGGAGCTTTTGATTTGTATAATTCGCTAGATACATCCAATTTTATACAAATTGTTCAGTTTTGTATAAATTCATTTATACATTGTAATTTATTTAATAAGATCTGTATTTGTATAATTATAAGTGTATAGGACGAAAATATATGTATTTGTATTTGTATATACACTTTTCTCTCGCTTTATACAAACACAAACGCATTTTATACATTTGTATACCGAATGACTAATTGTATACCGAACCAGATGACACAAAAATGGGATGTTTGCTGCGAATTACAAATAAAATAAACTATGGCTATAGCATTTAATTTGAATTAATAGTTTGCTATTTCATACAATTTTCCCAAAAAAGTACACATCTATCGATTAAAAGTTAAATATACTTAATAAAAAATCACAAGCATCAAAATTAGAATTTGTCACCAATGGGTGGGTGTAAGATTTATAGGCCCAATTTCATCAATATGGACCCATAAAGACCCATTAGTTATAGAGAAGTTTGGACCTATTGATATATAATGGCCCTTTTTAGACTGCAACAACATGGACTCTTTTGCTATTGCTTGTAAGCTTTTCTTTTCCCTTTTCCCCTTTTAAATTAGTGAAAATCATCTTGTCTTTTGATATTTTTTTAAAGTTGGAGGTAATGGGATTACTCTCATCGATACCACTAGATCATAATTCTTTGACGCGAAAAAAGCTTATTTGTTTTAGAAACATGTGAAAATAATTTTTTGCACTTCAGTATACGTACGAAACAACTAATGCTTTTGAACAATATTTTTTGTAGTGACATATCTCATATGTGCTCATATTCATTGAAATATCTCAAAAAAAAATAAAAAAAATCACTTTCTTAAACTCCATGTCAAATCAAAATTAGACAAACAAATTAAAATAATAATACATCAAAAACACTTCTCCTAATTAACATGCCCACTAAATCATCAAAATATAATATGAATACCGAATATCGAACTACTCGAAAAAAATAGGAGAGTAGAGGATGCATAGGAAACACAAAGTAGCACGCATTGAGAATGTGTCAGACAGAGAATGGAGAATTAAGAGACATTCATTCATTGTAAGTAATAATTGTCTTTTCACTGTAAAAGTGGGCCGACAAGCAGCACGCCTCGGCCGGCACTACACAATGCGCGCCTACAAACAAAACTTACTGTTTTCAATAACTCATAATGTTTTATACTCCTCGTCTTAAATTATTAATCGTGATTTTTAAAATTTAAAATAATCGTGATTAAACTGTATTATTAATTGTTGTATAGTTTTTTGCCAACAGAAATGTTTTTCACTGTTTAAGAATCTAACATTGATTCCCAAAAGAATGTTTGTTCTCGTGAGCTTTTGTGTGGGAACTAAAATCGCATGCTGTCTACCTAGATTCTTTAACATTTGCCTAGTTCAAAAATTTAACAAAATATAAAAAAAAGAATTCAGACTTGCACGTAATATATAGTGAATGCATAATTGCGATATTTTTTTTAAAGATGATTCTTGCACGTCCAACAAATATAGGAATACATATCGAGTTGATTGGGATAAAAAAAGTCCTTTGTAACTGATGGAGATTTGATAAGTGAAAGAGTTTAAGTTTTATATATCGTTTGTGTAAACGATTTCAGTGTATATTCTTTAATTTTTCAATAAGGATGGGATCAAATTATAATCATTGAAATAAATTAATTATATAAACTGACACATGACTTGAGGTACATAACAAACTTTTCAACAATGAAACATATAACAAATGGCAAGATTTAATTATCTCCTTGCAGATCATCAATCATAGTAATATTAAGTGGAACGATTACTTGAATTATTTGTCATTGAACAAAACCCTAACTAGTTATAACTGTTACAGGCAAACACAAAACATGTCACGTTCACACAAAAGTATTTAATAACTTTACTATTACTCTGTGGTTTACCTTCAAGTCTTCAACAAGTTGTACTACTCTTCGTCTTTTGGACCTTCCACTAATACCTCGTGACTGATTTCACAGATCGAACTGGTGATCTATAATTCCCACAAAGAAGGTACAATTTAACGTTGCTCCAAAGCTCCAATATTTCAACAAAGCATGCATGGAAAAGTTATACATATACCCTAGTAATTCCTTGTTCCTTGACCTAATACTCTTCCTCTTTTACCTCGTTCACCAGTACCATAACTCGAACGTTGAATTATAGACCTCAAAGCATCTCTCAAGAACAACAACGATGATTCATCATCAGTATTGTTATTATTACTCTCCTTATGATCAACAGCTAATACAATCACATTACGAATTCTCCCTCCTAACGTGACCATTTCAGCTCTTATAGGACTCAATCCAAGTGATTTTAGGGTTTCAATTAGGTCAGGGATGAGATCGAATCGATCCTCGCAACAAAGAGATGCCTTTATGAGTAATCTTCCATCAGCTAAACAATCATTTGATGATAACACAGTGATTTCATCAGTTTCAGAAGGGAATAAGTTTGTTTCACTTTGCATAATTTGTGAAGTTTGTTCTTTGAGTTCCCTCACACGTTGAACAACTTTGGCTAGTAATGAAGCTTTATCTAACTGTAAAACGAAAAAAAAAGAAGAAGAGGAGTTTAAGTTATATGCATTAACGATGTAAAAGGAATTAATCACAAATAATTTTATTGGAAGGGTCAATAATATGTTATAACAAATTAAGTTATACCATTATACTGACAGGGCAAAACAAAAAAAGGCATTCAAAAAGAAAGAAAGTAAGAACAAAAGAAAATTGTCATTTTATTGTTTTTTGGTGGAAAAAGTGAAACTAATTTCCCAATATATCTAATTTATGTACTTTAGACCTAGAAGCAAGTTTGAATATTATTTTTTAAGTGTTCTGGTAAATAAGAATCTCGAATATAATTTTTTTAAAAATAAATAGAAGAATAAGAAAACATATATAATCATGATTCTATCCTTCTTCTTCATAATAACCACAATTCTTGAGATGTTGACTTTATTCGAATTGAACCAAATTATTCAAATGAAGATTATAACAAGTTAATTTATTGAGCATAAAAAACTATACTCCCCAGAAAAATTAATAAAATGAAGCTAAAACAAGGAGTTTTTTTTTTTTTTTATATATATTTTTTTGTGTGGGGGGAAATTATCACTTGAAATATATCAAATAATTAGATAAGCTTATTTACTTTTTTCTGAAAAGAATAAAAAGAAATCATGCTTCGTTTAATCTTCCACCAAATTAAGGAAATACACATTGAAAATAGAAATTAGCAATGGACACAACTTAATAATTATGTGGCAAATAAGTAGAAAAATCTAGTTGTTAATTAATTCTATTTGATCTAATCTATTAGTATGAAATAATTATCAAATAATCTTGTTACATATATACATACAGGTTGATTATTTAACGATGAATTTCATAACTAATTCCTCTACAAACACGGATAAATCAACAAATAAATTAAAACTTACCTTAGAATTGCAAGATAGTAGGGTTCTGAGGCTATGAAGATGAGAATTAATCCTTTCTCTTCTTCTTCTTTCAGCTTCTTTATGATTTTTAGCTCTAGCTTCTGGACTATTATTATTATTATTACTCTCTATAGTTTCTTGAAATTCCACATGA
Source organism: Solanum etuberosum (assembly GCA_029582245.1). Lineage (NCBI taxonomy): Eukaryota > Viridiplantae > Streptophyta > Magnoliopsida > Solanales > Solanaceae > Solanum > Solanum etuberosum. The sequence continues at coordinate 18,099 of JAJONR010013360.1, read as the reverse complement.
TGATGATGAGGGTAAAATGGGGAAGAGCTACTACAAAAGTTTTTGATAGCTTCAATATCAAAACCATAATAATCTCCCATCATATTATTATCACTTGATGATGATTTATTTTTGGAGTAATAATTGCAAGATTCCAAGTTTTTTTGAAAGTCTTGTTGTTGCATGTTGAGGGGTTTGTGTTTGTCTTCTAAAGAGAGAAAGCTTTTGGGGGTGGGAATTTTAGAGTATAGTGGAAATGATTGGATAAGAAATATGATCATGTATCCTAGTGTTTTCATAAGACTTTTCTTCTTTTAGAGCTCGAAGCACAATTTTAAATTTATGAGTTCTGAATATAATTATTTTTTAGATAAATATTTATTATTTTCAAATACAATTACAAAGGTTTGTACAAAAGTTACTAGATAATAGGTTCTGTCGAATCATGAGTAGAAAAAAACTTGTAATCGCTATTCTATCAATTTTATGTATCAAAATATTTTTAAACTCGTGATTTTTTTTAAATGTCATATATGAAATATTGAAATTAAGAAGTATATTAAATATATAAGTTAACATTTTTAAAATTAGATTAAAAAAATAATGCACATAAATTGAGATTGAAAAAAAAATATCTTTTTGGTTGTTTGTTCTTTTAGGTTGAGTTGTAGTCACATGAAATGATGATATGAAAGCCACGCGGTTTTTTATTTTATTTGAAAAGATAACTTTTTTATCTTCTTTAGTTAGACCAACGAAGAGATAAAGACTCCTTGCATGATTAACCAAAGAATTGTGCAATTTTATTTGGAAAAGTTTAGATTTAACTTGTATTGTAAAAAAATGAATTGATTCTATGTATCGATGGTGTGAGAAGATATATTTTATATAATAGCCAATTGCATGTAAAATTTCTTGATAATTTAGTAAGAATTGTAGTTAAATCTTGCAATCTCACATGTTAAAGTTTACTACAAGAGAAAATCTTTGTATCGTTAATAGCTTAAATTATATTTTGTTTGAATTTTGTTTGTTATATTGTTTATAATAACATGTTGATAAAATTTAGGTTGAACTAGTTAACGATATTTTCGGGCACTCTCAAATTAGTTATGGTGCCACCAAAAAAGAATCGCAATCACAAAGAAATGTTTGCGATTCCTTATAAATGGTGTGACTAGATTTAGAAAGAAGAACAAGTTGTGCTCGAGGAAGTAAGAAGGACACGAGAGAGGAAAATTCTAGAACAATTTACTTTCGAATGAAAAATTATCAAGTCAAGTAATTCAAAAATATCCAACGTCTTATATATAATGGATTTCATATAAACTACATATATTGTAAGCAATAAATAACAATATATGTCAAAAGGGGATGAGTATACGTCTGAAGTAAGTAATTTAGACAAAAATATTTTCAACTTCTAAGTCTAAAGTTGATTTTAAATCAGTAAAACATACAAAAATTAATATATTTGACTATGACTTAAACTCTGACCCTCAAATTGGCTATTTGTGTACCTGTCCCTTATTCTAACTACTATTTGGGTATACTACAAAATGTGCATAAATAAGTCTTTAACAGCAGGCTTCAATTTGGGCCTTTAAACTTGGGTCTGCATCCCATATCCCTAACCCCAACAGCCCCCAACCCCCCACCCCCATCCCGAAAAAATAATAATATCTAAGGTCACGTGACACTGATTCGTCAGAAAAATTTACTATATATGTATATATAATTGAAAAACAGAAGCAAACATATTGGATATATCACGTAAGTAACATCCCTTGAACCAAAGTCGGGCGTAGTTTGGTTGGTCATTACTAACGAAAAATTGTGCGAACGCGATCGATTATATATCTATGGACTATGTTTTCTAGTTGAGCTCATCGTTTTCAAAGAAAAATTACACGTTATAAGACTTCGTCTTAGTGGCAGACAAAATTTAAACATCTTAATAGAATTTTGTCACAAATAAAAGCTTTACTAGTTAATTAAATCTTAATATTGATAATAATAGTAATTAAAAAGAAAGAAAAAAGCTTCAAAAGGTGCAGAATGACTTAGTGGCGCATGTGGTATGAATAGTTTAATTATAAGTACTAGTATTTTATTTTATTTTATCTAAACAAGCTGGAATAATCATTTTGTTCACTAAACATTATCATGTCGAGTAAATTAATTTCAGTGTGGTACTTTAAATCCATTAAAATTATTGCCAATAAGAAAGGGTACAATTTGTAATTAGCAACTATTAGTAGCCACTTAGAATTAACTAACAAATATATAGTAATACTAAAAATGTTCTTTTTTTTTTGTTTCTCCTGGTATCCGCAATGAAACCCGATAAAATCTGAATTCATGCCCAATTACTATGACAAAAATAACTTTTAGCGACAATATATATAGACATTAATAAAGAGTGCTAAAGTTTTTACCGGCATTAATTAAGTGTCATTAGAACCAATATCGCTAAAAACTTTAGGGACATATACAAAGAGTGCTAAATGCTGCTAAAAATACATATTTAGCGGCAATTCAGCTATTGCCGTTAATTAATTGCTGCTAATGATCATTTTTTATGTAGTGAATAAAAGATTGAGCACCCCCTAGATCCACTCATGTTCATGCATTGCCGTGCTCATTTTTAGGGTTATTTTTAATATGATATTTTTCATTCACATAAGCTCAAATCAAAGATCTCGTAAAATCGAAAGGAAGGAATCACAACCATCGTAATAATCCAACCTACATTAATATATTTTTTTTGGATATCATATATATATATATGTACTATATAATTGTTTAATATGATGTCACTTTTTCAAATAATAATAAGTGTTGCATGTAGTTTATGCCGGATATGCTGAAAGGCTTTACCTGAAAACGTGGGGTGCCTTTTGATTAATTGAAATGATGGGTGATATCTTTTGTCGATATATTTTTGATTTATTACACGTCATGAATAAATTATCGTGGGTCTTTTGGAAATCAGTCTTTTTATCTCAACAAAGTAATAGTAATATTTGTGTATACTCTACCCTCTCTAAACCCCACATTATGGAATTTTATTTAAATTTTACCAATAGTGAAAAAAAAGTTATTCAAGTAACTTGAATATAATCCTCTCACCTATGTAGCATCATAAGCAAATTTTATATTGACTGCTTCCACACTATAGTTCTGACTCGAAAATTAGAAATTTGTAGTTGCCTCTTTAACCATCTTATTAAGGTGGGATTACTTTTTCTGAGAATATCTTAAATAGGTACTTAGGCCAAGCCAAGCGACATGACACTAGTCAGTGCCTACCCTATCTTAGGATGCTTCGTGCTAAGCATGATTAGATCTAAGTAGGATCTTCTACTTTTTCGTCTTTTAGAAGGGTGGCCAAGACAAGGAGGAGACTAGCCTCATTACTTCTCACTTGGAGAGAGGTGCATCTAACCCACCTATTCACTCATCAATTACGGTGTTCAGCTAATTTTAACTAATACACCTCTATTGTATCAGATTTAAGCATCCATCTTTTTATTGTATCAATCAATGTCTTCCATGTTCGATTCTAACCTATATTATAACATTTTTGTGAATGTTATTTTCATCAAAGTGGTCTTATTCTTTACTCCTTAGTGACATGAATTTGAATTCAAAACGAACAAAAATGTTGTTAATATACCAAGTATTACTTTTAAACCCTAGTTGCAAGTTGTTGGGGCAGAGTTGTTAAACTTTATTACAAGCAATTAGTGCTACAAAAAATATTATTTGCACTGTCAAAAAGTAATAGAAGTTGTTCACTTGCTCTGCAAACTTATGGAAAAATAAGAGGCAGATATAAACCACCAAAAGAGAATTAAATGCACATGAGATTTCTTTCTGTTTCTTCAAGTTATGTACAAGCAATAATAGTAAATTCAAAACAAAGAGCCTCCAAAATTTAATTTTTTTCTGAGAAAATCTTTTAACTCTAGATTCACTAGGACTGGAACAGTATTCAAAGTGGAGATAAATAATTATGACAATATTATAACCATATAAGTTCTTCTGTTAAAGATTTAGTATTCGAAATTTATCGATCTGACTAACTCAACTAGTCTACTCAAAATGATAAATTATCAAAAGGTTCTATCTTTGTTCATTTGGCCTATTATTTCATTCATCCGACTAACTCGACTAATCTACTGAAAGGATAAAACATCAAAAGGTTCTATCTTGATCTTTTGCCCTATTATTTCATTCATCAAACTATAATTCGATTTATCTACTAAAAGGATAAAACACTCTTTATCAAAGGTATCTTCAATTTTATCGTTCTATAGAGTTGCTTTTCACTTGAGACTTAGTTTAAGTCTTATAACACATTCTAGAGATAGAGTTGCTTTTCACTTAAGACTTGGTTTAAGTAGTCTTATAACATATTCAAGAGAGTTGCTTTTAACTTGGACTTAGTTAACATCTATTTAATTCTTTTTCACACCAAAAAAACATATAGAGCAACCAAATAAGCACACCAAACACTTACAAAGCGTGCATAATTTTTTTTCTTCACACTTTTATAAGAACACATTAACCATGAGAAAGAAAAAAGCAGCCCATTTTCACACATAAATTGTGTTTAATTAAGGTTAGTAAGTACTAAGTAGTAGCTTTTTGAAAGCTTCAAAAGAAAAGGTACTCCTAAAAGACAATAGACATCTACATATAGAAAAAATAAACATCACTTTCTTCATTGAAATGAAGCAAAAGACATGTAGGCCTAGGATAGCACAAAAGTTCAAAAAGGTAAAGAGAGGACAAAGAGACAACAAAAGAATTTTCCACTAAAACTCCTCTATTGGTTGTTCCCAACAATTGACCATTCACAATTCCACTTTGCTTTCATTTTTGTCTCTTTTTTCTCTTCTTTTTCTGAGAATTCATATTCTGTTAGTAGCAAAAAAGACCATATGCCAAAAGGGTCTTTAGTTTTTTCCTTTACAAAAAACTTCAGCAGCTTGGTTCTGGTTCTTCATCATCAGCTTCAAAGCCCCAGCAAAATGTAGTAGACCAAAGTTATAGGAAGAGCTACTAACATCCCAAATATAACCCTGCAATAATTTAGTACATATTAAAAATCCAAAATACCATACAACATTTTATTACAGTTGATATGCAAGATTCTTGAGTTACATTCAAAAAGAACCTCAAAACTTTTAGTATTTCAAGAATGTTTTTTTTTTTTTCACATTTCATGATAAAAACATGATGTGTTTTGAGGCCTCACCCTGTGCTCAATATATCAGGATGAACGCCATATTCCTTGGCAAAGACGAATGGAACAATTCCCTGAGGTAGAGCTGCCTGAAAAATGAATTTAACGCAAATTTCTCAGTTAAATGAGTGGCAATAAAAGTGTGTTTATGTAAAGTTGTGAAGTTTTCATTTACCTGAACGATAGCAATATGCAAAAGGACACCTCGAAGTCCAACTGCAATGGAGGCAGCAGCCATAACTGCAGGACCAGTAAGGAATCTCACACCCATTGAGAAGAGAGCAATTGTTTTCCCGCATGCAATGATTCTAGGTGACAATGCCATGAACAAACCTGTTGTTTCATGATGAAAATCAGTTCAAAACACTATGATTAAGGGGATTTCGTGTAATGAATTTCTAATTGTTATATCAGACATACCAAGACTAAACATTGCCATTCCGAGACCAGCATCAGAAAGAATTGATATCGATTTGGCTATAATGGCAGGCATTTGAACATTCCACCTAAAAGATTTGGCATTAGTCACAAGTCTAATTATAGACTATGCATATAAACCAAGGTAATTTTGGATAAACATACTTGAAAGAGACCAAGGACCAAGTGAGTCCAATGAGGCTGGAGTAGGTATTTGGGTTCCTAATTAGTTTTCGCCACACCATAATCAAAATGAGCCTGGTCATGACACTAGCTGGTGGCATGGCAGTTGCCTTGGTCTCTTCTTGAGCAATCTTAGGACGGAGCTCGGTTGTGGAGCTCGAGCGCACAACTGGCCCTTCCCGGTCATTTCCATTCAGGTTTTGTTTGTTTCCAAATGTGAACTCTTCTCGGCCAAATTCATCATAATCTAATGTGAGGGGAAAAAAAACATACAAGAGAATACCTAGATAAGTTTTTTAATATTAAAATGAAACGCGCATGAATACAAACGATCCATACAGTCTGTCCAACTAGTTTGGATTTATGCATGGTTTACTAAAAATTAACAGACATGATGCAGGAAATAAGGTGTTACGATAGATACTCAACCAATTTCCTATGCAACATGAGAAGACAAAAGTAATACAAGAATGTTTGTCTCAAGAAAAAGACAAAAGTATGGCCATAATTTCAGTGATTGGATATGCAAGGCTCCAAACTTATGCCTGAAACAAGAAACTAATGAAAGAAAACAACTCAATAAGGCCAAATTACTTAACAAACTCCAACCCTTCAACCCTCCACAGATTAATCAAACACAAATCTAAAAATCTATCTAGTTGAGCCAAGGGTCGATCGGAAACAACCTCTTTACCTCTGAGGTAGGGGTCAATGTACACCCCAATTAAGTGGGACTGCACTGCATTACAACATACAAGTAACAAGAACAAGCAACACAAGATTGAGTATTAATCCATAATAAGACAACCAAAATCAATTTGGAAAAACAACTAGTACAACATGGTACATGTTTCATAGTCCAAGAATGTAGTTATACCTTTTGGGTGGGCTCCAACACCAAGCTCATTACCATAGTCACCTCCTCCCCTAAAGACATGAATCCCTCCTTCAGATACTGGTGAAGCACTTGAACTCCAAACAAACATGTGAAGATCTTTTCCACCTTCTGTACCACCATTAGCTTTCTTCTTGGTCACTGGTCCAGTGGCTGGAGAAAAGATTCCAGCATTAGTAGGAGCAGGGTACCCTGCATTTCCCTGTCCATAAACCCCATTTCCTCTCCCAAATCCAGCAACACCACTCTCCTCATCATGACCATAGTTCCCAAAATTTGAATTCCTTGGACTCATATTTGCATTTTTTCCATTCACCATTGAGTAAAAATCAGTATGGTTAAAACTTGAACCTCTAGGAGTTGGATTTCTTGAAGATTGCAATGAATAAATCTCAGCATTAGTTAAGTTTGACGGTCTAGGAGTTAATGAAAGACCAGAATTAGGACCATGGGATCTTCTTGAAAAAATTTCAGACCTTGAACTAGTGGATTTTCTAACAGTTACATGAAGTTTCCCATCATCACCAACTTCAGCTTGAGTTTCCAATGGCTCTTTACCATCTAATGAAATAATATCAGAATCCACTTTAAAGGAAATAATGGACCCTCCAGTGTCAGGAAACTGTTCTGCAATAAGCATTCTTGCCCCTCTATACTCAAACAAGAAAAGCATCAAAGTGTACCAAATGATACATTGAAGCACAACAATTTGGACCATTAAGCTTCCTGAGGCATCACCATACATACCCTTTAACAAAGGAATCCCCATAACTAAAGTGTTTGGTAAAGTGGATAGTGAAAACAAAGTAATGGACCATTCAAGGGACCCCCTTGAGCTAACTCTTGACCAAATAGCTAGAACAAAAAGAACTATGATTTTCTGAAGAGTGTCAGCAGCTATGAACCTGTAGTTCATTGCATATGGATTGTTGGAAGCAATGAAATGAAAAGATAGCAATGGAACAGCAAAAAGAGCAACAAATCTATTGATTCCAGAACATTGGTCAGGGCTGAAAATTTTCCACCATTTTACTGAACCATAAGCTAAGATCATTGCTACATACAGTGGAACTACAGCAGTAAGAACATGGTAAAGGTCTGAAAGTGATATCATTTTTTTTTTCTTACAAAGATTCAAACTTTTCACTTCACAAAACAAAGTACAGATCAAGAAATGGATATTTGATCACAAAACTCACATGGGGTTATGCAAGAACACAAAAAGATTCAAACTTTCCCTTCACAAAACAAAGTATAGATCAGAAAAATGGATTTTTGATCACAAAACTCACATGGGGTTTTTCAAGAACACAAAAAGATCCAAACTTTCCTTCAAGAACAAAACCCCATTTCAGTTTTTCTCCTTTTCCCTCACCTCTAAATCATAAATACTAAGAAATGGGAGAACCCTCTTAGATTAAAGAAAGATATAGCTAGAAAAGAGCTACTTGCTACTAGTGTTTTTAAAAGGGAGAGTGTGAGAAGTGAAAAAAAGAAGAGGTTTTTGTGTGGGAGATGAAAGAAGTGATATGATATATTTAAGGAAATTAAATGGCAGACAAAGAAGTAAAAGCTGAGATCCTTTGGAAAAAGCTTCTTCTTTTTAGTAAGTCTTTTCATGATGAGAGAGAGGCCTCCTATGAGCTCTCTAACACATAAAACATTTTAATATTTGTTGGATAAATAGGTAAATTCTCCTTTCTCTTAAAAAACCCAAGAGAGGGGGAAAATGAAAATGAATGCAAATAAATATTCAATCACAAAGTGTGAGAATTCTTTGTTGATGTCATAATATTGTTAACTTCTATCAATGTTTTATAAGGAAATAAATTTTGAGCTTAATTGAATAACGAAAGGTGAAAATTGCCCAAAGACGTATGTATAGATTTATTAACTAAATCTTAAACAACATAATGTATGGTCAATATCAGAGAAAATAAGAATCTGATTGATTTAATTCTAATATGATATTAAAGATTCATACTTTGCGTCTATTATAATTTCAAGAGTTAGTTTAAGAAGTAATAATTGTCTAAAATTATAAAAAGAGATAAATTGACCTTACACCTTTCACACATTCAAACATGTTAAGCTAGAACATGAACAAGAATTAAATGAGCCTAATTATGATAGTACAAAACTAAAGAAATGAAATTTGAGTTTAAATTGTCCTCCTCCACTGAGGTGGAAAAATTCAACATGTTTTACACAATTTTATTAGAGTAAATTTACATATGGCTAACCAACTTGTGATTTAATTTTTTTTTTGATCATTTTACCATTAAAAATGTATTTCTTGAGATCAGATGATACTTTATGATATTGGATTATTATTATTATTTCAAAAAAATAAAATAATTGACGTTGATATATAGTTAGTGGGTTGTATTTTCTGGAGCTGATAATTAAAAAAGATAATAAATATAATTTCGAAAGTATATTTTTTCATTTTTATATGAGAGAAAAGGAAAGGACCAACATTCAACAAACAAGAATATCAGAGAAAAGGAAAGAAGAGGAACAGAAAGATTCTCTTTTCACTTTTTTATTTTTCTGTAAAATTATTTTAGGGATTACTTAACTTAATTTTTTACAGCTTTATTATTACCTTAAAATATTTTTGTAACTTTTACTGCTGTCGGATGAAAAAACAAACTTTTCTTCCATGAGGAGTCGCTTTTTCCTTTTTTTCACTTATATTCTTGATTGAGTAAGTTAAAGCGTTTAAATTTATGATCTTAAATATATAAGATAAATTAGAAAATCAACTAGAAATGGTCTTAATAAACTAGACTCGATGTGTTCCATGAACAAACTTTCAAGATCAAAGATCAAAATTTGTTTAACTTTGAATTTTGTCAAAAAATAAGTAAGGTCAAAAATTCAAAAATATTCACCTCCAAAATCATTCTCGTAAACCACATAATATGTTCAAGGTGATTTATTAGTTTTTAAAGTTATGGATTGGTTGCATAATGTCATTAAAAGAAACACCTCTTAATTAGTCGAATCATATATCAAAATGGAGAGGAAAGTGAAGATATTACACATGTTTTAAATTTAATAAGCAAATTAGTGCAATTTATTAAGTCAAAGCAAACGATACATGTTAAGAGTTTAGAAACACCAATGTAAATATGTTATTAAGTAAAAAATCTACATATACTTTTTAAAAACTATTTTTGATATACTATGTTACTTAAAGTAAAAAATCTTTTATAAATAGCTTTGTATGTTCACGAAATGCGTAAAGATTTAAAAATCTTTTTGAAATAACCTTTTTGTTTTAACAAAATACTTAAGAATAAAATAAATAAATATATATATATATCCTTTTCAATTCTTCTCATATAATTATATTGAATATATTATTATTATTGTTATTGTTTTTATTATTATTATTATTATTATATGGTATGAAAGTGACCTAGTATATAAAAGTTGGATTTAGAATATCTAATATGTAATAATTGCAGGAGGAGATATTATAGATTCCCATCAATTTTTTTGTGTGCTACAGAGGATGCAGTAATCATTATTTCCACATAAACTATGTTTTTGTTTATATTCTTTCTTGTTATGTTATGTCCCTTTCATTTTTATTCTTCTTTTTAGTACTTTAATTCCTTTCCAAAATCTTTTCAGGTTCTCGTGCTTATAAGTAACAGCTACCTCTTGTCCTTACCTTGATCATATATTTTTTTTGATGTTTGAGAAGATTTGATTAATTTAAAATCGTGTCATATAAACTTGAGTAAAATATAAAAGGAAAGATCAAAGATGAAGTAAGAAATACTCTTCACGAACTATTTAATGAAGTTTTTTTTTTCCTATTAAGAAAGAGTCGCGTTTGATTGTCATGTATATGCTTCGTTACAATTTTGTTCATGGCTAGTCGATTGATAGTGAAACAAAGAAGGAATAGTTTTGATTACGTATGAATAATTTTTATTAAGATTTTTCGTTTCATGTGCATTAAAAAGAAAGGTAGACTAATGTGACAGCAAGTAAATGTCAAGCGTGCGAGAAAATGACTACTCATCTTACAATGACTCGAAATAACTACTCATCTTACAATGACTCAAAATTCTTAATCTATAATTAAAATTGTAGAGATCTTATCCATCGCACTACGATTTTTGATGATTGTTTTTTCTTTCATGGATTCATATGAGTGAAAAATGAATTTTCAAACAACAGAACGGGCTTTAGGCCTTATTCCTTTTTCAGTTAACTAAAAGGTTCAGTAGATTTTAGCTTAACAAATTAGCCCATGGGCTCTTGGTAAAATTTTCTCAAAGAGAAAATCTCAACAATAGAGGGCCCAATAAGACAAAGTTTTGGGCTTGATAGACAAACTCATCTTTTTTGGGGAGCAATTACATTGTTAAACAAACATATAGTACTAGTTAATTAGTCATCATAACTATAGTTTTAGTTAACTATCACTCGCAACCTATATTTGGTGATAATTACATGGGATGGAGGTTTCGAGTTTGTATAATTTGCACGTTTGTATAATTCAGTATTTATATAACTTTTGTATGATATAATTTGTAACTGTTTAAAGTTCAAATGTTTGTGTTTGTATAAATTTATTATTTCGAGTTTATACAAAAATAGCTTAATTATACAAATGTACCAGTGAATTATACAAACTCAGAAATCATATAAGCCAGCCAATTATACAAACGATGTAGCTTAAACTGTAGTTACAACCCATAAATATGCAAACTATAACTATGAAACATAATTAAGTTTATTATAGTGACTATTTGCGAAAATTCTTATAACTTGAAATTATTAGTTCTATATACGTCAATTATAAAATTTTCACTTTTTTTATTTCCCAATTGATAGGCTATAGCCCATTTAGTATTATAGATTGGGGTCGAGTAATTTCCTGGTCTTTTTTATTAAAATCTTATTTTAGTTATTTATTAGTATAATCGACATATTTATACGTATGAAATACACTTACTTTGTCCAACTCAACCGATAAGTTGTCACATATATTAATAATCGATTTAATGGTCAAAGATGTGTAGAAGAGTTTTTAAAATCAAGTTAAGGCATTTGATTAATTTACTTCTTTTTCTTTTTTATTTTGCATGTAAGATTTTGTTGGCACTACTCAAATACTTTTTACGATGAGAACGTATACGATAATTTGCGCAAAATTGTTTGTTCATTGTAAAATGATTTTGTCCCATGCATGCATTATATATACTGAGAATTATAAAAAGGAAAATAATTGTTTTTGCCACCTACCCAGCTGGCTCACAAAAATTTATTAATAAGACTTTTTTTTTTCCATGTAATTTTTAACCGTTGCTGGAACCTAGCTACCAACGTAGTTGTTACTCCATTAATTTTGTCATGAAAAAGTAGTGGTTTACAAGTTTTACGTACTATAGGGAAAAAACAAACGTACAACAACTTTGTTGTTTTGACTAGGACTTCTCATAAAATAGAATTCCATATTTATAGGACCCCATAGGGTGACAAAATATGCAATAAGTGAAAGTGTAATAGACCATATTTTAATTTGCTATTTGTGTTTTTCTTCTTCCTTCTCACATGTCTTTGTTTTCTTAGAGCTAACCTGTTTGGATCGACTTATTTTAAGTGGTTTTTATATAGTGAAAATAGCTTTTAAATATTTTATTAGTGTTTGAATAATTTTTAAATATGAAATTAATGTTCTACTGATTTCTCTACTTTACCAAATACTCAAAAGTTAATAGCTTTAACGCTTTTGAAGTTTGTACTCATTGCCTCTTTCCTTTTCGTTTTCCATTTGATGTTAGAAATTCGTTTTTAAGATTTGACTAATCTAAATTTGTATTGAATTTTTTTATTTTGGAGTAAATTAGAGCGCTCACTATCAAATACAACTTCTTATATATATCTAGAGCTTGAATTCGAGATATTTGTTAAAGATTGAGAAGTTCTAATTACCATTCCGGCATAACTTTTGATGATAATAAAACTTAGTCCATGGGGCCCTTATTTTGGAAAAAAACAATGAGTAGTTTTATATCTACCACACATCCGTACTAGAACCTTTGAACCACATACATATGCATGGACCATGTTTTTCTAATTTCTATTATAAAAAAAAAAATTGTGTCCCCTATTCAAAAAATTTACCTGTATAAATGTACACATCTTACCTAACAAAAAAGAGAAGAGAAACTACTAGCAAGTCCCATAGCTAGCACAATATAATAATGACAACACAAGTACCAAAATATGTTGAGCCAAGGACTCAAAAAATGAACAATGTGGCTAACCATTTGGAGCCATGGCTACAATTGGAAGGCAAAGTGGTGTTTGTAACGGGTGCGTCGGCGGGGCTCGGCCGCGAATTCTGCCTTGACCTAGCTAGGTCCGGGTGCAGAGTGGTGGCGGGTGCTCGTAGGGTGGACCGGTTGAAGTCCCTTTGTGATGAAATTGATACAATGGCTAGTTCAAATTCTCATTTAGTTAGAGCTATGGCTATTGAACTTGATGTTACTGCTGATGGTACAACTATTGAAGCATCAGTAAAGAAAGCTTGGGATGCATTTGGTCACATTGATGCTCTTATTAACAATGCTGGCGTTAGAGGTACGTAAAAAAAGTTTATACCAACAAAAATTTATGTGTTCTTGGTTAGTAAAAACACAATAAATATAATATCGTGTGCTTGATACTCTTCATAGAGATCTCAAATGAGGGAACTCTTTATTCGTATTAGATTTGACCAATTATCCATCCTATCCTATGTCCATTGCACTTCTAATAATTGTTCTATTAAAGCTACTTTAATTTAATTTCATATATAGTATATAATATGAATCTATTTTGTGTTTATATATATATAGGAGGAATAAAATCTCCAGTGGATATTTCTGAGGAAGAGTGGGAAAACACTTTAAGAACAAATTTGACAGGATCTTGGTTAGTTTCCAAATATGTTGCAAGACAAATGCAAGCTTCAAAAAAAGGAGGCTCAATTATTAATATTTCATCAATTTCTGGTTTAAATAGAGCTTTAATGCGTGGTGGTATTGCTTATAGTTCCTCCAAGGCTGCTATGGATACTATGACAAAGGTTAAATTTTGTTTGGTACCAAGAAAAACATTTATTTGATCATTTTTAGTGTTTGGTTGTTAGAAAATAGGGACTAAAAGGGAAAAAATGACACCAAACACCTATCCTACTAACTTTGTTTATGAAATTTGCAGATAATGGCATTAGAATTAGGAGAACACAATATTAGAGTGAATGCAATAGCTCCAGGTCTTTTCAAATCAGAGATTACTGAGAATTTAGTGAAAAAAGATTGGCTAAAAAATGTAGCAAAAAGAAGTATTCCACTCAAAACTTTTGGTACAACTGATCCAGCATTAACTTCACTACTGAGATATTTGGTCCATGATTCTTCAAATTATGTATCTGGCAATATATTTATTGTTGATGCTGGTTACACACTACCTGGCTTTCCTATCTTTTCTTCTCTCTAAGTTATGTCGCTTGATGATCACTACAAGTCATCTTCTATAATGATATTTCGCTATAACAATATTTATTTTGTTGTTGTAATAAGAAATGTTTCCTTGTATGTACCTTTTCTTGAAATATAATGGCAAACATTTGAATATGAATGGTCCCTAGCTAGCTATAATTGCCATTTAATGTGAAAGAACTCTTGTCATTGAGTGATAGTGAATGTTGGACAACTTATATCCAAAAACATGAAATTTGTTGTAGATATGGAAATGTGCGGTTATACAAAATTAGATAAGATTAAAAATTACTATATTTGCTTGAACATGCATGGCGGAGTTAGGGTACTGCAAAAGGTTGTTTAATTTTCTTCAAAATCTTTTATTTTATTTTGTATATATATGTTGAATCTCCTTTATATGTGTATATATATGTTGAATCTCCGTGACTTCTTCATATATTAACTTCTACATCTATTAAATTCATGTTGTGAAAATTTTGATTACACTACTAGTCAAAAAGGTGCAATGATATATAAGGTTGATTATTTCTTGCTCGACTTACAAATGCACCAATTCATACAATATATGTGTAACTATGATGATAACAGAAAGTCTGAAATTATAAGAGAGATCATGATCAAATAGGTGCATTAAAAATATACTATTCTACCAGCACTCCTACGTCTTTAACAAGAAATTTCCCTACGTTGTATGGAGTTGCTTTTAATAGGAAGCATTTCTCTACTAAGTAGGACTTTCCAATGTGAATTCGGATAAAAAAAACATTTACATGAATTATGAGCCACACAAGTAAGTAGCTTGATGGAACAAATAGCTGACTGAACAAGTCCAACTTTTGTATTTCTTTCATATTTGAATCATTTTGTATACAAAATGGTCCAGCCACATGTAAATGCACTTATTCTGATGTGCAAATTGCAATTCAGGGCATTTCTTTGAAAGAAGAAAGCAGGCTAATGTTTAAAAGAAGTCGAAAATGGGGGTACAATTCAGGTCCTTCCAACAGGAAAATGTATAATTTGGACAACATTTCAAAACGCGCACCTCTCCTAACTAGACGAGATCCATTATATCTTGAGTTATTAGTTGATACCATTGACACGAGTCTTCACTGACGATGCTCCTCCACAAGATTGACTAGCAAAGGCGATGAAATGATTCATTGACGCCTCTTTACCAAAGGCCTATTATGAGGCTTTCTAATGCCACGGCCTTGCTTGGGTATGTCCTTCAACTTCATTACTTGAACAGTCCTCTGCCTCTTGGCTGAAGAACAATTAATAAGGAAATATCATCACATGTTTGTAGTGCACGATGAGTTATTTAAGTCTACGCGCTATAAGAAACCAAACTAACCATTTTCAACTTCTTGGTAACGCTCCTGGAGCTTTTGCTTTGTGGCCTCAAGTTTCAAATGCTCTGCATCCTCATCGGGGCATTTCAGTTTCTGATACAATGAAATGATGAACTGTTAGTTAGAAATCGAAGCTTTACATGAACTAGAAATTCACAACCTTCGAATACTCACGTTTTGTTGAGTAGGCACGGGCCTTGTTTGAATTTTTCTTTGGTCAGATTTCTCCTGGAGTTTCATTTCATGATCATTGTTGAGCTTCTGTTCGAGTGTTGGCTTAGTTGTTCTTCCACGTCCTGAGTTTCCTCCGGGAGGCTTATTTGGTTTGACAAGTGAAGTTTGTTTCTTTTCTTGCTCCTCCTTTTGGTCCACACTGATTATAACATCTGAAAGAAAATCCACGATTAGAAGAAGAATCGAATAGAAAAGACTAGATTTGAAATTATTATAAGGACAAAAGTTTCTACTCACTTCCATCATCATCCATGCCATCAAAGATCTACATTTAATATATAGGGAATGATGAAAACGAGTCAGTTTCAATCATGAAGATAAAGATAAATGATTTTGTCGAAGAAAGGTAAGACGTTAGGCATACTTGTGACAACTCGATTGAAGTTGTCTGCGTAAAAAGGAAAGGTATGTCCTCCAAGGGCGGGGCAGGAAGTCCTCCGTCCTCTTCATCAACAACGAATGCTTTCGTAGACTCAGATTTCCTTTCTGTACCAATAATTTCACAACTCACCACATTAGACTTCAATAATGACCTTCAACATAGAATACAGAACACTAAATTTTGGAGGACCTGTTAATGCTGCTCGAGCATCCATCCACTCTTGTACCATTTCAATCCAGCCCCTGTGATGCATGAGAAATGAATAAACACAACGACACTCGTTTACCATATCCATCCAGTCTAATTTAAGTCATTGTAAGGGAACAATCAATGTTTCTACACAACGACAGTTTCTTATATAACCACAATCAAACACAAAAAGTCGCGGTTAAGTGCACAAAGTGGTGAAACTAGGTATATGCTTCAATTACTTAATAGTACTGAAGCAGAAAACTGTACAAATAAGGTAAGGACATCATCACACTCCCTGTAATATCCACGCTAGCATGTAAATTAATAGAAAACGATATGAAAATCCAACAAAAGCTGCAAGTGATGACAAAATGGTGCAATAACTCAAAAAGAAATATTGTTCAAAACTATATTAAATGAAGCATCATGTAAGAGTTTATGTCATAGTTCAGCAGCAATAAGGAAAGAGTGACATACTTGACCATCTTCCTGACCAGACATCGAATATTTTTTGAGTTGTGCCATCTGAGAGTATTAACAGACTTCCCAATTTCTGTGTTCTGATATAAAAATATATACGTTGAGTACGAATTGCTGATAAAAGAAATTGCAAATCAAATCTATACATTGGTAAAAGATCAAACCTGCAGAATCTCCACGGACAAAGCCATCATTTGAAGCCTCTTTAAGCTCTTATATATATTCGAATCAGACTGTCAAAAGAACATAACACTATCAAAATCTTACAACTGAAGACCCTCGACTCAAGGAGAAACATTTCAAAGAAGATAAAAAGTAAACTAAATGGCATCACATTTCTACAATCATGTATCAATAGAGACAAAAAAGAAAATCTTACTTCATGAGGTATTAAAAAAAATCAAGAAAACATGTACAAAATCAACAATAGCAAAAAATAGTTCAATTGAAGTGAAGTAAAATCACTCGATTGATATGTACCTCATTTTGATTGTTATCGATGATTTTCTTGATCGATAGAGCCTCGTTAACAACTCGAGACTCTTCCTCTATCTCATCACTCAATGCCTCAACTTCAACATAGCTTTTCTTGATCGATAGATCCTCGTTAACAACTCGAGACTCTTCCTCTATCTCATCACTCAATGCCTCAACTTCAACATAGCTTTTCTTGATCGATAGAGCCTCGTTAACAACTCGAGACTCTTCCTCTATCTCATCACTCAATGCCTCAACTTCAACATAGCTTTTCTTGATCGATAGAGCCTCGTTAACAACTCGAGACTCTTCCTCTATCTCATCACTCAATGCCTCAACTTCAACATAGCTTTTCTTGATCGATAGAGCCTCGTTAACAACTCGAGACTCTTCCTCTATCTCATCACTCAATGCCTCAACTTCAACATAGCTTTTCTTGATCGATAGAGCCTCGTTAACAACTCGAGACTCTTCCTCTATCTCATCACTCAATGCCTCAACTTCAACATAGCTTTTCTTGATCGATAGAGCCTCGTTAACAACTCGAGACTCTTCCTCTATCTCATCACTCAATGCCTCAACTTCAACATAGCTTTTCTTGATCGATAGAGCCTCGTTAACAACTCGAGACTCTTCCTCTATCTCATCACTCAATGCCTCAACTTCAACATAGCTTTTCTTGATCGATAGAGCCTCGTTAACAACTCGAGACTCTTCCTCTATCTCATCACTCA
>JAJONR010013359.1:0-10360 GCA_029582245.1 Solanum etuberosum | reverse complement strand
GTGGTCCCATCCACGGGCCGTAGGTGGCCTCTATCAGATAGCACCTGCAGCTTCTGAAAAATGCTGCTATACCCTTCTTTAATCCGGGGTGTTACATGTGTAAGGCCTCTCGAGGTATTATACGTCATGTCACGTCTAGGGTGTATTTTGGATCGTGACAGTTTTATTTTGAGAAGTTCGGTGTTTGGTTTTGAGAATTAAGTTGTGAAACACTTTTCCATTTAATTCTTGAATCCTTTTAGTTTAGTTATATCATTGATCTTGATCATTATTTTGCAACTTCAATTCATGATTTCGGAATTCAACTATTCTAATTGTAAGTTCATGATTTATCTTAATCAAATTAATATGAATTGTGATCACCCAAGCATGAGTAACTAATTTCACAACTAGGGTTGTGCGAACCATGAGAAATTAACAAAGTAGACCTAATAACAAGTAATTCTTGAATAGTGTTCATGCATGTATTATTTTTCTCTTTGTTTTGATTGCCTTTTAACGGAAGCCTATATTAGAACACGCTGTATTCCTACTCGTGGACCAAGGAGGTAACCAATGGAAAACAAGATAATACAACTGAGATTTGAGGCTACCGACCCTCAAATAATAGCTTGAACGAACCAAGGGATAGCTAACATGGGGTCAAGAGTAAAGGTTAGTACGGACCAAGTTGCGTGGTGAAATTCACTTATTTAGGGGACAACCACTTAGGTGATATCTAACTTACCGATCTTGCATGCTAGACACTAGACAAGGTTACTACCATAAGGTTTACTCAGTTAAAGACTTGTGTTGAACACAAATACCCAAGTTTCGTCTTCTATTGATTCTTGCAAACATAAATCCTGCTTACTTTATTACTTGTTTCTTACAATAAGTCAATCAATCTTTTGTTTCACAACCCCCCCCCCCCACCACCACCACCACCCCCTCCCCCACCCCCTCTTTATGGAAATAACTCGACTAAAAGTACAATTAACAAATAATTAAGCTAAATCTAGACCTAATTCTTCATCGGATCGACCCTAACCTCTATTAGGTTTTTTATTTGAACAACGATCGCTTATACTTCTTGTCGGAGGTATGATATGGGTGTATCAAATCCACCGTATTTAATATGAAACCCCGACCTACTCAAGAATCATCCCAACATTTAAATACATTAACCCAACCACTTAGGACAAACATGTGATAAATATAACACAATAAATACTCTTGATGCTCTCATGGAATCCACACACAAACGGTTAGTGTACTAGTGTGGTACTTGAATAAACCGAATGATATCCCGTACTAGGTGTGGTACCCGAGCCAACCATTAGTAAATATGTATGGTGTGGTATCCAAGACAACCAGCAATGAAAAACAATATTCATAATCACAATGAACGGCCACACTAGATTTCACAAGTAAACAAGCAGGTTCATTGTATAAGTTTATCAACATGATGTCATTTCACATTAGACTTTTAGTTTTCCCCACATGCATTGCACAAGTAATAATATAAAGCACTTAACATGCGCACATTATATAACTTGGAAAAACAAACAATTGTCACTACCTGAAAAGACTCCTTCTCGATATTTCTTGATCATAGTCTGATCACCCACAATTACCTTCCCAAGATAACACCTAACAAACACCATAAGTTCAATAATAACTAGTCAAGTCCATCATTGGCCTAACCGTAACTAACCAAACATTCAACCATCCAGACTCTGTGCCCGAAGGCCTAGGCATGAAATCTCTTGTAAAGACATGTCTAACTATTCGGTTAAGAAAATATATCCTACCGAAGAGCTAAGCAGCTGACAAAGAACTATGAATGCGAACTTCTTGCTCCTTTGCGAAATTTTAGCTTATTCTCGGTCTAAAATAACAACACAAGTACAAAACAAATCACAATTGGCCTAAATATTCCGAGATTGTATATAAATATCAAACCTAGGCCAACCTCATGGTTTTTCCACCCAAATTAGGGTTCTCCACCATTAAATCAATTCAAACCCTCCCCTAAAGTCATCCATCAAGGATTCTAAGGCCTAAAAAGTGAAATACCAAGGTAGGGGATCGGGTTGCTCAACCTTAAGGATATTCATGATGAAAAAATACTGAAATTCTCCCTAGGTCGCTTTTTCTCTTCCGAAAACGTTCTTGGTTGATTATTGGTGGTTTTGGGGAGTTTATGTATTTACTGTGACTAACTCCGCTATAGCGGCCCAATCGGACCACTAATCCTGCTATATGGGTGGCAAATGGATGGATTGGATTGGATATGGATGGAGCCAAAATGGATTGGATTACAATCCATCCATATAAAATATGAGTAAATATGAATTTGGTCAAATGTGTTTTGGGTAAAATAGTTCTAACCAATTAAAAACCCTTCTATGTTTCCTTAAGTAAGTGGAACTGAAAAAAACAAAATGAAAACAAATTTTATCCCTTTGTCAATTTATCTTTTTATTCTCGACAATACAATATTAGATTACTTGAATTTCACTCATATTATTTAATATTTCTCCCATATCAAAACCTTACTTTATGAAAGAATTGTTTACATTATTTGTAGTTCTTTACAATGATAAATTACACACAAATCACAATCCTCTCATTATCTCCAAACATCAAATCACCACTACCATTTCTCTCGATCTAACACGTGATAACTTACAACTAGTAAGCAACGAAGAAGTTAAAATATAAGTATCAACAACAGCTAAAGAGCCATCACCAGCAAGAAGACTTCAAATGATGCTTAGAGGATTAAGTTCAGTATTCATCGGGCTTTTCAGGTCCAGAAAAATCACGAAGTGAAAATAAAGTATTAATATCAAATTACTATAATCGAAGTACCAAAATACACTTACACTTGCGCATCAAGAAAAGAATTCAATAGATCAAACTTCGAAGTACAATAGCATAAGTCAAGCTGCAATAGACATAGACAAGTGCAGTCCCATGACTTCTTTCTACTGCATCTTTCTAAAACACAAAACTAAACAAAAAATTATAACATTTGTTGCTCAATCAGCAGCAGTGCAGCAGGATGTCAGGACCAAATGTAATCTTCTTAAGTTGCACAATCTGCTGAAGTTCAAATTATACCTATCAATGCGAGCCATGTTTATCTAGATACAAATGAAGTTTCACCTCAATTTCATCCTCGTCGCTAGCTGATCCATCACAACCTAGAAAAAAAATATACAATGAATTTTTCTATCACAATTCTCTCAATACCTCCACACATCAAATCACCACTCCCATTTCTCTCCATCTAACATTTGATAACTTACAAACACTAATCAACCAAGAAGTGAAAATCTAAGTATCAACAACAATTAAAGAGCGATCACCAGCAAGTAGTACTCTAAATGATGCTAAGAGGATTAAGTTCAGTATTCATCCCGCTTTTCAGGTCCAATGAAATCAAGAAGTTAAAATCAAGTATTAAGATCAAAATACGATAATCGAAGTACAAAAACATTCTTACACTTGGGCATCCAGAAAAGAATTCAATAGATCGAACTTCGAAGTGCAATAACATAAGTTAAGCTGCAATAGAGATAGACAAGTACAGTCCCATGGTTGCTTTCTATTGCATCGTTCTAAAAAAAGATCTAAACAAAAAAATATAATATTTGTTGCTCAATCTGCAGCAGTGCAGCAAGACGGCAGAACCAAATGTCATCTTCCTCTATTGCACAATTTGTTGAAGTGCAAACTTTACCTATCCATGTGAATCAAGTTTAGCAATATACGGTTGAAGTTCTGCCGCAATTTCATCGTCATCGATGTCTGATCCATCACAATGTAGAAAAATACAAATATACAATAAATTTTACTTGTTTACAAATATGGAATTAAGACGTTAAACTATGATGTAAGGCTATAACAAAATAAAATCGCTATATGTAATGACAACTTATCTCACCTTATATTCTTGTCCACAAAGCCAATCTCTAACACACAACTTTGTTTTAACATTTGCAGGTAAAATAGAACTTTGAAACTTTCCAATAATACAACCTCCAATGCTAAAGGTAGATTCTAAGGCTACCGTATTGATTTGTATGCTCAAGACATCTCATGCCATTAATTATAGTTTTGGATACCTTCCTCTATTTTCCTTCCAATATGCAAGTTCATCAAATTTTTGATTTGCTTATGGTCAAGTTTAGGCTCCTCGAAAGTACAAATTCTATTGTGTTTTATCTCCACCAGACTACAACTGATTCTCAAACACATCAAACTCCTCAAGATCATCCTTCATTTCATTGTTGCTTGTATCACAAACGTTCTTCCCTAAAGAGAAATAGTGGTTGAAGGTATCAAGTATTCTGTGAATAACAATTGTAAATGATCTATAACTTTTTTAACCTTAGCATCAACGGTCACATGAGCTATCTTAGAGAACAAAAATTTCACAAACATCAATTTATATCGGGGGTCAAGGACAATAGCAATTGATAAAATCAGATTGTCGGATCTCCAATTTCTTAAAACTTCCTTAGCATTAATGTAGCCATATCATTCATAACTCGGCCAGTACTATTTTTTTCTTCCTTTAGCAGTATTGGAATTCTCCAAACATTCGTCAAATACAAGTTTGCAGTTGGATATATGCTTCCGGAAAACAGTGTAGTGATCTCATAAAATGGCTTCAAGAATTTAGCAATATTCTCTACCATTTTCCATTCCTCCTCGGAAAGACTATATTTAAAATCAAAATTAATAAATTTATATTGAATATAAGCTTATTGGTAGAGGAGAGTGCTATCAAGCATCTGGTAAGTGGAATTCCAATGAGTAGTTATATCTTGGCGAAACTTCTTTGAACACGGCAACTCATGATTCTTAATGCATTCCACAAACTTTAATATTCATTCTTCTGAATGTTTAATATGCTTAACACCTTCTCTTACTTTTTCAATGGCTTCTTCTGCTTTTTCCAAACCAACTTTAACTATTAAAATCAAGATTTGATTCCCACAACGAACATGAAAGGACTTTCCATCACAAAATAGTGAATGCATCAGAGATAAGTGTTCCTTTAAATAATCTACCATACCATTATTGCCACTAGCATTATCCAAAGTAAGAGTAAAAATCTTCTTTTCAATGTCACATTCCTTAATAAACTCGATAATAAAGGACCCAAGACAGGATGTGGAAAATTAATTCTCTTTTTTGAAGATTCCAATTATAATCAACATAATGAACGGTTAAACACACATTACTATTTGATGCTACAGAAGTCCACATGTCTTAAGTTAGATATATTCTACTAGGAATTATTGCAAGCTCACACTTTAAAAGTTCTTTTATCTTGTCATATAATTTCAAAATATCAGCCTTACCCGTATTACTTGAAATGATTTTTACTGTTGCATTCATGTATGAATGGATATCCCTGTTACCTTGATGTTCAACAAAGCTAAAAGGATAATTGTGCTTTAGAATAGCAACAGAAACTTTCTCATGATAAATTGTTTAATCAATTGACGCATATTCGTGTTCTTATATGTTATCCAAGTTCTTAGCTATATGACGCTTCATATTTGTAGAGCCAGCATCGACTACAAATATTTCCTTACATACCTGGCATTGTGCTTTTAACCTTTCACTATCACTAACACAAGGCAATTTTGAAAGAGTGTTCCAAACAATTGCAGTGCTTTTTTAGTTTGTTTTCGCGAAATAGACGAACTGATCTTACAAGAAGCCTCATTAGCCTCCATTTATATCTCTGTCAAAGAAAAATAGGTAGAATGTTGTGAACATCAAAGCATTCTTTGTATCTTAATGATGAAAACAATTTTTTACCACCTTTATAGATCAAGAAGCTCAAGTAAATACTATACCTCAACAATGGAGTCTTTAGCAGAGTCCTAGAGATAAAGAAAAGTCGAGAGATTTTGAGCCAACGAGCCTCCGACTTGTGTTGCGAACTTGCATTGGGGATTTAGCCTAAAAAGACCGAACTGCTGTGGGTTTAAATGGATATCCATATTTACCCATTTTGACTATATTTGTATGGGCTATGAAAAGAAGTTGAAACTCATATTTATCTATTTAAAAAATGAGTGATCCAACTCATTTAATATTGGATTAAATGGGTTGAAATTGTCATTCCTATCCCATATAGCGGCCCAGACCGACCATTTTTTTCCTCTATATCGTCGTGTCACCCACTATAGTTGCTTGCATGCGACAAACCTTGTCAATCCTCTAAAATTAGCCTATTTTGCTACACACTTCAAATTCTAACGTAGTCAAACTGATCCCTTCACGCCAAGTTAAATATCGGGAGTTGTATTCACCCTTTCGATTCCGAAAAGCCTTAAGAACTTCTTAATGTCTTAGCTAATAGAAAAACCAACCCAAACTTAGACATTGTCTAATCCTTTCTCGGATTGCCCTAGATTTACCTCGCTTAAATTTCATCTGAGACTAGCCTAGCCTGAATTTTTTAAGTCACTATTCCAAAAGTTTTCAAATCTAAAATTTTCACCATTAATTTACCCATAACGATCTAGAGTCGTTACAATCTGGCTCTAAATTTAATAAATAATTATTAAATAGTGAAATAACATATAATTATTGAAAATTATAAATGAGACTAGTAGATATGATATGAATTAAGCATTTTTTTCCTAAATAAAATGAGTAGATCAGGCCCTCCTGTATAATAATTAGTATACTTCTTATAACTTACTTTAATTTTCTATTTACACAAAATAAGTGCTTCTGACATTCATATAACATTGTCTGTTAACCTCACTACTTAACTACAACACAAGTTGCTATCGTTACAAAATGTAGGTCCACATTTCCAATGGGAATAAGGACCCACCTGAAAATAAATGAATGGGTCCAACAACTCCATTTAATGGTCCCCCCAATAATTGCTATCTTGGCATTTTCTTTTGCGTTTATTAACACGTACCGCAAATAATACTTGTCGGAATCAGTTATCGTTCACATTCCGGCGACCGGAGCGAGTCCCAATCATTCAAATCGACACCTCATATAGTCATATATAAAAAATGAAATGTTCACTTAAAAATGTTTTCCCGCAAAGCTTTTGTGAGTAAATATCTTCAAAGGTCACTCAATTATGAAGAATTATCTAGGAAAGTAACTTAACTTTGTTTTATATCTTCTTCTTTAAAATCATTCAAATAAAAAATAATAAATTAATCTCCAAAGATCGATTTACATTTTTTTATTTTTGGTGTTTAATAAATTGACCTTCAATCAAAGATCGATTATAATTAAAAGTATGTGATTGTGTATAGAAACTTGATTTCTTTTTTAATATGAATAATTAAATAGACCACGTTTTATCTCTAGTCAAATAAAATAAAATGACAAATAAACAAACTAAATGGCACAAAAAAAAGGGCAGTGATTTTTTCCTCCATACAACTTCCTTACTCGTCCAGGCAGATACATCTACCGGCAGTGATTTTAATTAAATTCGGACTCAATTTTGATATAATTAAATTCATGCAACTTTCTTAGTGTGCAGTGACTTTAATTTTATGCGTGGAATTCATATTTATATGACACAAAAATAATATATTTTATCATGTTAATATTTTTTTAATGAAAAAGTTGGTTGAGTGATTTTATAAGAAAAGTTTAGGTTGAGTGATTTTATAAGAGAAACTCCTTAAGTTGAATGACTTTATTGATACAAAACAAAGTTGAAAGACTATATAACATAATTATTCATAGTTGAATGACCTTTTGAGATATTTACTTAGCTTTTGTTTAATCTTTTTTCTCTTTTCCAAAAAATAATAATATGATTTTGTGTTTCAAAGAAAAATTAGTGGGTGTTTGGCCATGTTTCATTGTCAATTTATTTTTTGAAAATTGGGGAGTTATATTTGGTCATGATACAAATTAGAGTTGTTTTAGACTTTTTGTGAGTAATTTGAAGTAAAAAAACGTGAAAACACATTTTAATTATTTTTAAAATTCTTGAATATTTCGAAATTAAACTTGAAATTGAATTTGAAAATTTTATGAAAAAATAATTTCACATATACTAGAGAGAATTTTCATCAGAAATAGACAACCAAGACAAAAAAAAATTGCACCCACCTAGTAATATTTTTAGTTTACATTTACATAATCAACTTTTTTTCCGCAATAGTTAGTTAGCCTTAAAAATGTATAGTTAAATTTATGTTAAATTATTTAAGCTAAAGATACACGAATTGAATTGACCTTTATAATAAGATAATACTATAATATAGATGGCAAATGTATAACAAATAAGTGTAAGAATTATAATGAAATAAATAAAACATGAAGCCTTGATGAAAGTCGTTGGAGAGCTAAAGAACAATGAACTTTTAGAGATTCAGAGATCGTGAGTATAGAATGCTTGATAAGAAATTGTGGAAGCCCTAACACAAATGTTTAAATGGCTATTTATAGAGAAACCCTAAGAAACAATCTTCATGAAACTTGTCTCCCTTAAATCTTTCACTTGGTCATCAACACTTACACGTATCAATCGACGAGAATCATGATTTCCTTCGTGATATTCGAACCGGCAAGACTATCTCATTTGTATCATGTTTAACTGTAGTTTTGCATTTCCTTTCATCTCTTCGGAGCTAGACAAACCTTACCAACATGGCACCAGTCCCCATGACATCGAATCTGAAATTCGCAAACTTAACTGCATTTATTGGTTACATCCTGAAGATATTATTCATGTTTTTTATTGGAGTGTTATAACAATGTGTCGCCGAATGGGGATCTTTCTGAAAATAAAAACTGGTTTTGTTGAGGAACGAAGTAGCCCGTCGCTTACCCGCATTTCTCTTGGTATACCCACCTGTGTGCCTCCTAATTCCGTGAAGTCCTTGGAGCATGTGCGATTTATTCAAGATCCGTTCAAGAGAGATCCAGAAGGCTCGAACTTTTTGCTAGCTTTGAAACATGGGCCGAAGGAAAGAGGAAGACCAAACAAAGTCGCGGTCAAAGCAAAGAAAAAGATGCCAATCACTCGTCCACCTACTCAGGATCATTTTCAGCTCCGCACAATAGAGCTTAATATATACATCTAATATATAATATTATATAGTATATACACTAATATATCGTGCATACGAGATGTTTATACATACAGTTAGAGTATTACAAATTTAAATTATTCAAATAAAAACTTATACAAAAATTGAGTTTCATTTCCTATGAACTTCAATCGCGAAACTCCATTCGAAATGAATCAAATTTTCACCGACTAACTTCACACTAAACTGCAACTTCAAAATGACACCACAATGAACCTCAATCATTAGTTTGACGGTTTCTTTTAACAAATTACACAATTCATTTGTAAATTTTTACTGTTTTACTTTAGTTCACTCAATAATATCTAAATTTATGACGATAAACATGAATCTCACTCTCAATCAGTTTTTAAGCATCGAAAAAAATTATACTCATAAATTAAGAAATTACTGTCTTTTTCCTAAAGATTTTGAATTATATATTGTTATCTCCTGCATTCTGATTAGCAAACCAGAAATAATACAAGATGAAAAGAAAAAGAAAAAGAACTATCCGAGTCCACAGAACCCACTGTGTGTCCTTAAGAAATTTAATCCCCTCAAGTACCCGAGGTTGCAGATTAATTCCTCCCAAGATAAAACGGATTAACCATTAAAGAAGTAGCGATACCTCAAACTTCGATAATTTCAACGAACTCAAAAAGACAGCAACGAATCACACACACAGACACGATCGATCGATTTTATTTTGTAAGAAATGTATGCAAGAGAAGGGAAGAATTCGACATAGAAAAATGAGAGAAAACCTCTCTATTTATAGCCAACAAAGGGTAAAGGTCACAACTCTTTGGAAAAAAGACAACCTTTCAGAAAGGTCACAACCCTTTGGAAAAGGCACAACTTTTACAACGGTCACATCCCTTTAGAAAAGACACAACCTTTCATAAAGGTCACAACCCTTTGGACAAAGTCACAACCCTTCGGGGGAGTCACAACCCTTCATTTCATGTTCACACCTTTAAAACCCAACAATCCCCCACATTTCTGTTTGGAAGATTTCTAAGAGACTGCTCCTCCACCAAGAGTAAATACATATCCACTCGTGGATTTTACTTCATTTGACCTGGTGATTCAATTTGCATCACTATATTCTTCCAATACTGTTGAATATTAGTTATAATGCAAAGCAATAGTTTTTAAGTATGTTTTAAATACTCCAAACCTCTTTTCATTGTCATCCAATGAGTTTGATTGAGATCACTCGTGAACCGACTCAGTTTACTAATAGCACATGCTATATCTGATCGCGTACACTTCATGAT
>JAJONR010013358.1:0-12932 GCA_029582245.1 Solanum etuberosum | reverse complement strand
TTATTCAGTTTTTAAGCTTTTGTATGCTTGAGTTAGTCTTCCGCTTGTAGTCAGCCAGGATGAGGGTTCGCTTGGGGACCAGCAATGGTTCTCGAGTGCCGGCCACGTCCAGGGTGTATGCTCGGGTCGTGACAAAAACTATGGAAAACTCGATTTGAGAGTAAGGAGTTGGAGAAGGTGGTGATTTAAATTTCAAATTTTGACTTGGTGATATCTTGAGTATTTAGATTTTGATTATTTGATGATATTTATTTTCATAAATAAATTAATTGATGGTAGCAAGTAGGCAGAAGTGAATGCTGCCTACTAAAGGGACACAAAGTGTAAAGAAATTGGCAAAAGTCCATTGCAAGTGACACCAACGAAGAACATGAAACAAAATTTCCCAAGAAGGCAAATCTCTTGTATAAATCAATAAATAATAACCTGGAGATAGTTTTAGAGGGTCCAAATGCTTCAATCCGCCACAACGGGATTGACGAGTGTTGCGGCAACGATGAAGGGAATGGAACAGAAGTTGATGCGAAGAAGAAAGAGAAAAAGAAAAGCAAAGAAATCTAATCAAAATAATTAAAAATTACTTTTAACACATGGCAAGTGACTATTAGTGCGTGACTTAAAAATATTTTTGTATAAGTGGTATTGGGTGAAAAATGGGGTATACATACTATTTTGAAGTTGTTCAATGGGGTAATAGGACATTCGCAAAGTTAAGGTGTCTTTTTTTGAAAATTCGGGACAACTTCAATGGTAACTTTATGTTTTTTCTCATTTTAAAATGACATAAAGGTATTATAAGATATAATAATTAACAATTTCAAAATTGATAAGACATGAAAAATTTATCAATACCACATAAAATTGACACAAAGAGAGTAACATATATTTTTGAAAATTACATAAAAATATTATAAATTACAATAAATAATTAATAGAAAAGTCAATTGATTGTGTGTGTCATTTAAACAAAATAAAAAATAAGATAGGTCTGTTGTACTAGTATATATTATAGTAATAGGGAAAGGGTGTTAGGTGTCCCCACATTATCTGTAAACCATTAGCAACCATGTAATAGCATAGCATCCCCAACTTCACCCTCTCATGGTGATGGCCATGGCCATGTCCACTCTCCTCTCCCTGTCCGTGTCTATCCACCCACCAAAACCTTTGCACAAACCGAATTCAATGTGTGCCCAACCTAACTCTGTTTCGAGAAGACTAGTGTTCCTCAGTGGTTCTACTTTATTCCTCTCTCAATCCCCTCAATTAATTCCAATATCTGACGCCCAAACCAAGTCGAATACTTTTCTTTCAGGTATTGCCAATACTAAGTCTTGGTTCCAATTCTATGGCGATGGTTTTTCCATTCGTGTTCCACCGGAATTTCAGGACCTCACCGAGCCTGAGGTATGATGCTTTACTTTTTTGCCCCTTTTACCAGATAAGGATTTTTACACTATCACTATGTTCTATGTAGTATGTAATTTATCGTGGAGCTAGGTGGAGTTTCGTGGGTTCTGATAACCTAATAGCTTTTTCTCAGACTCTGTATTTGTATTAGGAAATTAAAAATAAAATTGATTGATGATTCAGTGGTGAGGAAGAAACCGTGAAAATAATCTTTTCACGCTAGAGTTGTAGCTCCGAAACCCC
This sequence comes from Solanum etuberosum, assembly GCA_029582245.1. NCBI lineage: Eukaryota > Viridiplantae > Streptophyta > Magnoliopsida > Solanales > Solanaceae > Solanum > Solanum etuberosum. The sequence continues at coordinate 11,279 of JAJONR010013358.1, read as the reverse complement.
CTCTCCTTTTTAACAAAGAAAATTTAGAACCTTCAAATTCTTAATTTTGGTTCCGCCTCTGAATTCACCTTGTTATCAATTCATGCCTAATATAAAACAACGATCCTTGGTTGGCTTCTATACCCTCTGTTTATTATTTGTTAGGTATTGTTTCATATGTTATTTTATTGTCTTAATGAATACTATGTTTGGTTAGATTGTATTGTTGTTGCATAAAGTATAGGGTACTATGAAAAGATAGCATAAATGATAAAATATAATTATTAAATAAAGACAAAATAACCTGATTGATCGTTGCACAAAATAGAATTACCAACGATTGATTTAAACGATACAATATAATAAAATTTAAGTAATACTCAAAACAAACATTGTATTTAAACTATGAAATAAGTAACAACCCCATCCAAGCAAGGTGTAAATGACTTGGATAGTGTACAGTAAAACCTTTGAAAGCATGTGATACAGGACATTCTTTTTGTTGCTAGCTTATTTGGATTATGTTTCACTTGGGTCTTCAATTGTTAATTTTACTAAGCATGTATACTTAGAGCAGGGATCATTGGTAGACGGATAAGATAAATAACAAAGAAAAGTCATATGAACTGGTTCAAGTATAGGTTATACGATAATTAATATGGTATTTGGCCATTTAAAATGTTTCTTCCAAGAAGGGAAATTATGTTATGTTCAGACTCAGAAAGGTTGATTAACTAAGAGTGTGAGATGATTTTTGCAGGATTATAATGCTGGCTTATCACTATATGGAGATAAGGCTAAGCCCAAAAAATTTGCAGCGCGTTTTGCTTCTTCTGATGGGTACATATTCCAATTCAATCTTCAATTCTGATTCCTCTTTCTTTTTCTCCTCTTAATCATTTTTTTCTCAACTTTTATGCTTGGACTAAAATATTTTTCCATATTATGGAAAAAGGTTAAAAACAAAAAAATGATCTTAAACTATGTGAAATGAACAAAAATGTCTTCAGCGGATAGTTTGTTCTAAAAATACCTTTATCGTCAATAGTTTGGTCCAAAAATGTCATTATTGTTACTTAATGGATCAAAAATGTCTTTAAACTATATAAAATGAATAAAAATACCTTCAGTTGATTGTTTGGTCCAAAAATATATTTGTCGTGAATTTTTTAGTCCAAAAATATCATTATTGTTATTTTATGGGTAAAAAATGTCATTTTCCAAACAAAATTGTTATTATTTTCCTAAGGATGACTTTTTAATTAGAAATTGTTTCTCATACTTCAATTCGGAAAATATAAGAAATAAAAATATTTTCTATTTTATTTAAAAATTTATCGTTATCAAAATGAAAATTAATAAAGGATTGCTATGATTTTATATTTATGACCTATATTTCAGTTAAAAAGGTACATTGAGTTATTCTAATAATATATAATTCAAAGCATAGAGTTAATGTCGGAACACTACGATAAAATATTGAGAGAAAAAAATTCTCTAGAACAATAATAGAAAATTAATTGTTTAGAGAAAAATTATGCTATCTAACCTGTAAAACTTTGTAGAAAAGCGAAAAAGAAAATAATTTTTAAAATGTTTTTCTATATTATTCCCTCAACAGTTGGGAGATTAAATAGTTATATAAGCTCTAAATTAACAACAACGTACATACCAAAAAAATTCTGCGTAGTACAAAATAATATCTATCTAAAACGAGTTGTAATGTCTTATCTACTTGCTTTTAAATCCTTATCATAATTATATAAATTGATATAATACAAAATAATATCTATCTCAGTGTTATTTTGCCTATCAAAGAATTTTCCTTGTGATTTTAATTAATTTTTTGTGTAGTGCATTATTCATTATTATTTCCTCCTAGAAGTCTTGTTTATGAAGGAAAAAAAAAGGCATGCATTATCTAATGAGTGATGGAATATTGTTGCTCTCTTTAACGATCTTTCTTCAATTATATAATTTAATACTTCTTATTATTGTTTATTTTGTGAATATACAGATCCGAAGTTTTAAGTGTCATAATTCGTCCATCTAATCAGCTGAAGATCACTTTCTTAGAGGTTTGTCTAAGGCAATTTTGATACGGAGTTTATATGACTCACTTTTTTTCTTAGTCTGTCCCAAAAAAAGGACATATTTTTATATTTAAAAACAATTTAACTTTAAAATATCTATTTATCTTTAATGAAATGATATATAGTCATACAAATCTGTATCACTCATTTTTTACTACAAGTTTTAAAAGTCTTTCTTTCTTGAACTCCTATTCCCTTAACGCGATACGCTTTTATTTTGTAAGAGTACATAGCAACATTGTTCTGATTGTATTGGCATTAACAGGCCAAAGATATTACGGATTTAGGTTCACTTAAGGAGGCAGCAAAAATATTTGTTCCAGGTATAATTGCAAATGGCCCTGGCACATTCATTTGTTTTGCAAGATTGATCTTTAATGAATTATATTTCTTAATTACTGATTATCAGTATGACAGCTGGCTCAACATTATATTCAGTCCGCTCAATAAAAATTAAAGAAGATGAAGGTTTCAGGTATGTTCATGTTTATACGTTTTTTAGGATCACTACTTTATACTTTTATAATCGTCTCTCATTTTGACAATCATGACATATTCCTCTTTAATAATAATTAACATTAAACATTGAGTAGCATTAATTTATATTTTTCAGGACATACTATTTTTATGAATTTGTGAGAGATGAGCAACACGTTGCATTAGTGGCTGCTGTTAACAGTGGAAAGGTATGTTAACAGTACTAGTTATTTTTCAAGAATTTTCAGCCTTAAGAGCTATATTAAATTGTTGTACCCTATATTATTTATTCATCAATTTTGTGAAGATCCCATCTTAGATGGTTATGTTCTATAATAATTTCAAGTCTCCACTATTGTTTTACTGGAAATTTGCTTTTGCAGGCCGTCATTGCTGGCGCCACGGCCCCCGAAAGCAAATGGACCGAGGATGGTTTGAAGCTCCGATCTGCTGCAGTATCAATGACAATTCTATAAGCAGACCAGAATATATATATATAGGTTCTATTTCGATGATGAATTTCTATATAAATATTGAGGATCAGAGTTAATTCATATATTATCTCAGATAAAAATTAACAATGTCCATCATCCATCCCTTTGGATTCAATATTAAAAAAAGCAATGTTTCTGCTATTTTGCAAAGCTATAACCTCAACTAAAGCAAAATCGGAGGAAGACCAACACTCTGCACTATGGTTAAGCCATAATGAAATTGCATTAAAAATTGATGCGTTTTAAATTCTTTTTTTATGGTTGAGATGGGTTGGGATAGGCATGGGGAGGCTCCGACATTCATTAATGTCTTTTATTTTGTTATTTTATTTTTGGATTTTTACTCTCTATATCACTTGGCTCAAACTCATCATCAAAACGAACACATTTACCTATCTAATCCATTTTATATATACTTTGAAATGCTTATGAGAAAGCAATAATTTTTTAATTTGTAATTATGATTATTTTATTTTATTGATGTTTTGAAGCTGGTTGTAGGGATGGCAATTGGGGCGGGGTGGGGCAAGGCAAAGGCTTAACGGGGCAGGGAAGGGCAATGCTTAAATAGGGCAAGGCAGGGTAGGTCAAAGCTAAACTTTTAAAAATTTAAATAGGGCAAGGATAGCGCCTTTTGGCCCACTTTTTCACTTCAACGTTGTTTTGTTTATAGATTTTTGAGCCAAATTGCACCACAATATAAATATATATATATATATTTCTCATTTGTTGAGTTGTTATAAACTCTATAAAATAAATAAAGTTGGTCAGTAGGTTTCATGATTTTAGTTTTAATTTTAAAGTATTAAATTAATATTTACTAGGCAAATTAATTCTCCGAAATTTAAACAAAACAAGTATTTTGAAATGGAAAAAATATTTGAGATATTAGGGATAGTGGCACATAGTCATATGTAGCGAAGGGTGATTGGCTAATGCGTTGGTAAGGATTGGTGTAAGAAATTTAGACCCCTTGCTACATTCTTTATGATGAATATTCTTGCAGTCCAGTTCAATGTTAGCCTCACATTTCCTCTGTTTTCTGAAATCGAGAGTCATATGAATATTTCAAACATATAACTGTAGCTTAGTTTTGCATTTTTATTGTAAGAAAATGGGGCGGTATAGGACTTAACGGGATGAGGTGGGGCAGGGCAATTTATTTTAAAAAGGTCATTTTACTTAAATAATATAATATATTACAATAATTACGGATTATGGTATAACTTGTACTATTACTGAAAATAACATTAGTTGTTTTACCCAAAATAGCAAAAGGCCTTTTGCTCTTTCTCTTTATATTTTCTTTTCCGTTGAATCTCCAATTCATTTCCTCTTTTCTCTCTATATTTTCTCTCTCTATTCGTTCCTCCCATGGATTCTCCAGCGCCTCAAATAGATCCATAGATAACAGTGTGTGATTTCAACTTAATTTTTGAGATACAGATTCAGTGAGGATTCATTGTGATTTCAACTCAATTTTCGAGGTCTCCACAAATTCATCGTATTTTACTCAAAAATTCAAGCTATTGAACTGGTCGGATTCATACTATAGTTTTTTCCTTATTTCAAGTCGATTTGATTCATTCTAGTGAGGTAAAACTTGTTTTTATTTTAGTTTTTGGTTTAAAATTGAATTTTAAAAAAGAAGAAGATAAATTCATCGTAATTTGTTCGAATTCAAGCTATTGAACTGGTCAAATTCATACTATGAGATCGTTAATGTGCTTTTGATTTCATTTAAGTAGTTTTTCACCTATTTCGAGTCGATTTGATTCATTCCAGTGAGGTAAAATAGTTGATTTCGTTTTAGTTTTAGTTTTAAATTGAATTTGAAAATGAAAAATTCATCATAATTTACTCAAATTCAAGCTATTTACCTGATCCAATTGATACTACAGAATCATTAATGCGCTTTCGATTTCATTCAAGTAGTTTGTATGCATGTTGTTGTTTGAATACTTAGGTCTTATAGAAAGTTTGTATTAAAAAAAGTATTAAATCGTCTATGTGGAAGGATTATATGTTTGTTGCAGTCCTTAGCTAAAAACACTACTAGTTACTTCTTGATACCACCAAAGTATATATACACTCTGATGGTATCAATGAGTAAAGGATAGTGATTCAGTGAAAACTACCTAAATTGATGCTTGATAGAATTAGAGTATATATATTATGATGGTATCAATGAAGAAAAAACAAGAATTCACTGAAAAACACTACTAGTTAATATATCACTGAAGAACTTACATCTTATAGATAGTTTGTATTAAAAATGTATTAAATCAGTTATGTGTTATTAGTTTGTATAATTCAATTGTAATACTATGATTCATTCAGTTTCTCCCCTCCCTAAAATCAGTTAATTGTATCAATTTGTAGGGACAATTAGTTATAAAATGTCCACAATACTTGTTATGCTTTACTACAATGCGAGATGGGATAGTAGCAATCGGTATGTTGATTACAATGCAGATGTCATAGTTATCAAATTATTAGAGTCATGTGTTAGTAGTTGTTTCTCAACTATCAATTGACACTTATGTTTAAAAAGTAACAATCAAATACAAAATTGATGGTTGGTCAGCACCGATGAAAATTCAAAATAATGTGGAACTAGCAGTGTATCTGAGTTGAAAAGGGGATAACAAAGATATCACCAAATTTTCTTTGTGTGTCACAACAATAGAGCTTGTGGTCCAACATCATGAATCAGATTTGATTCCGCTTTAGTGTGCATCTGATTCAGTATCAACCTCAAAAATTATTATTGCATACAATTTTAATTCAATGCTTGAAATTGATGATACAATAAAAGAAGTTAGAATGGGTTCATATGAAGAAATTGAAGCGTATTCCTATGCTAAATCTGCAATCATAACTAATCCCAATCAGGAATTGATTGAAGAAGATCAAGTTTATGCACAAAAGTCTATTCTAGTTAGTGCAATGAAGCGTTATTTTGTTTTTGCATAAATTTCAATACAAAGTCCTGCGATCAAATCCAAACAGGTAATCACCAATTCTCTGTCTTTGTTAAATTCTAGTTTAACTGATAAGTTCATTTAATTTGTATTATATACATTTTGTAATCTTTGTTAATAGAAAATTAATCTTTATATTTATAAATAAATCAAGAAGTCGTATTATATAGTTTGTATTGTGCTAAAATTTATTACATTATCTATTACGATGAAATATGAAATGTATTTAATTTGTGTTGTAATCTGTGTTAAAGTTATTATATAATAAATTTGTATAGCAACTTCTACCAATTTATGTATTAAATCTGTATTAAAATAAGATTGTTAAAGTTTGTTTTATTATAATGTTATTGTGCATAAAGTTTGGGTGTGCTATGTGGGACCAAGTCTGTCATGATAACGTAGACTTTGTCTATTATATTTGCATTGAGTTACAATAATGTTGATTATTTTGATATTACTGTTTATATTGTTTTGATATTGAAATTGTAGGCTTATTTAGTGTATTTTTCTTTAGTTTTACAATAGAATGTATGAGTGAGAATTGTGATTGGGGTTTACGAGCATCAAATTTGAATAAATCTAGAATGTTCAAAATTAGAGACTATATAAACACGTGTGTATGCTCGGTGAGAATTCTGTTTTTGAAAGGCAGGCAACAACATCTGTAGTTCCAGCTGTAATAATGAGAAAAGTTACAGATACTAAAATTGATTACACACCACGGGAGATACAACGTAACATGTTGGATAATTATGGTGTGTCACTAACCTACGTGCAGGCTTGGCGAGCTAAACAAAAGGTCTTAGAATTAGTAAGAGGTGATCTTGTTGATTCATATCATAGACTGCCAAGTTACTTTTATATTTTGGAGAAAACTTATCCAGGCTCGCATTTAAAATTGCACAAGTCAAATGATGGGCATTTTCTTTACGTATTCGTGGCACTACATGTATCGTTAAAAAGTAAGTAGCTGCCAGTTTTGCCCCTACTCGATATCTTGCACATGCTAATTCAGAAATAAAATAACAACAACTGATCAAAAGGCTGCATTTCAGCTTTCCACCTTGGTAAAAATACTATGAAATTTTGAAACTTAACAAAGAGGAAGCTCACAAAATGAGAGTATGTAACTATTGAAATATATTATAATTATCTTATGATATCAGAAATATATAAGTAGTCTAAAAAATTTATACTAATTATAGGTACGGGAAACATCTGAATACTCTCATACAGTGATTGATGGGACTACACACTTCACAGTTAATCTTCAAGGTAGAAAATGAAGTTGTAGAAGGTTCCAATTGGATGAACTACCATGCCCACGTGCTTTAGAAGTTATCAAGAAAAAATATCTTCTATATAAAGACTATTGCAGTCCATACTATACAAAGACAAATTTGTTACAGACATATCAATTTCAATTGAAAAATCTTCCTAATTCAACCAATTGAGATGTGCCATTGCACGTGTCTGCTGAGATGGTGTTGCCTCCAATTGAAAAAAGAGTTGTTGGAAGACCAAGAAAAATAACAATTAAAACAGGTGAGGGGCAGGAAGCGCAAACGATCTAAATATTTGTGCAGTAATTGTGGACAATCAGGTCACAATCGAAAGATTTGTACAAATGTTCGACATAAGAGATGAGGCAGTGTTTTATACGTTACTTAGACATACATGATTCATTCAGTTGAATTTGCAAAACACTCTATTGCACATGAATTTATTTTCTGAATATCTTTTTTCTTGTTTAGCAAAATACATTAGAAAATTTTATAAGTCATATATTTCTACATGTTGATTGAATGAATTGAAAACTTTGACAGTTTGTATGCATGTTGTTAATATGAATGGTGCTCAGATGTATTTTGTGTTATGCAGAAAGGTGTTAAATCAGGTCTGATGAATAGGATTTGTGTATTATATGCCCTTTACTAAAAATACTGCTAGTTACTCTTTGATACCACCAACGTATATATATATATACTCTGATGGTATCAAGGAGGAAAGCTTCGTGTTTGCTTTTGTGTTATAGACATATTGTATTAAAAAGGTATTAAATCAGCTGTGTGTTAAAAATATTTGTTCATAGAATTTGTGTTAAGGGGACAAGTGAATGAAAAATGTATTATAGATAGTTTGTATTAAAAACGTATTAAGTCACATATGTATTAAAAAGGTTTGAGCATTAGAGCTTAGGTCTTATGGATATTTTGTATTAAAAGGATATTAAATCATCTATGTGTTAAAAATGGGTTGTGCATTAGAATTTGGGTATTAAGGACAATTTGTTCTTTGAGTTAAGGGACAAATGTATTAAATCTATATTATAGACATTTTTTATTAAAAATGTATTAAATCAGTTGTGTGTTAAAAATATTTTTTCATATAATTTGTGTTAAGGGGACAAGTGAATGAAAAATGTATTATAGACAGTTTGTATTAAAAACGTATTAAGTCAGGTATGTATTAAAAAGGTTTGATCATTAGAACTTAGGTCGTATGGATATTTTGTATTAAAAGAATATTAAATAAGCTATGTGTTAAAAATGGGTTGTACATTAGAATTTCGTTATTAAGGACAATTTGTGCTTTGAGTTAAGGGACAAATGTATTAAATATGTATTATAGACATTTTGTATTAAAAATGTATTAAATCACTTCTGTGTTAAAAATATTTGTTCATAAAATATGTGTTTGTCACGTCCCGAGCCTACACCCTGAACGTGGCCGGCACTCGAGAACCATTGTTGGTTCCTAAGCAAACCCTTGTCCTGACTCAATACTTAGCGGAAGACTTACTCAACAACATAGGAACTCAATTTTAAAGATTAACTCATAAGGTCTCATAAGTAAAGTAGTTTAACTCAAGAATACTCAAATGAACACAAGTGTTCAACTCAAAGTCTTTAAAACATCAACAAGGGAAACGGGAAAAAAGGCTCCTTAACTACTACTGTCTATGAAGTCTCTAAATACTATGATGAAAGTCGAGAAAAGACCCACGACATTCTAACAATACTGAAATCTAAATATGGAATCCGCCGAAAGCAAGGAGGCTCACCAAACTAGCTGGAAAAGCAAGTGGTATCAACGGAGCACCTGTTGATGACCCTGACCACCTGTATCTGCATCATGAAAAGATGCAGGTCGAATGACGTCAGTACATTGAATGTATGAGCATGTAAAGGGAATACTGAAACATAAACATATATCGAAACTGGTAACTCGAAAAGACATACTCACCTCAAGTCAACTCGACTCAACTCAACTCCAATATGAAAGCAACAATAAGAGATGCAATATGTAAAGTTTTAAAAACAGTAGACAATAACTCAAAATGTATAAAAAAGGATACAAGAGTGAATGTTGAGAAGGAGAAGGAGAAGAATGATGTACATTCGTCTTTTAAAGTGAATGTAGAAAAAAGTGGATGTGCATTCGTCTTCTAAAGTGAATGTTGAGAAGGAGAAGTCGAAACAGATCAGATTGTTGATTTTTTTTCCTGATTTTTTCTTGTTCATCTTTTTTCTGATATATATGGGTTCAAATTTTTAATGTATCCCGTTGTTTTTGTTTCTTAAATTAATGTATAATGCTTTCGTTTCAACATTATGATACATTACAATTTCATCATGTACAATGTATCGTGTTCAAATTACTAAATTATCTTACAACTATAGTTTGGGATACATTAACTAGATTTTTACTGTATTAAGTTAATTTTATTTCTTAATTAATGTATAATGCATTTGTTTCAACACTACGATACATTACAATTTTATCATGCACAGTGTATCATGTTCAAATATTAATTTTGATACATAACCTTAATTAGTTTTGATACTTGATACAAAACTTCTACCAAATGTATCATTTATCATGTATCTAGGTGTGACTATGTATCTTCTACCTTATTCAAATTTAGAAGGATGTGTATCCATACACACTACCAAATCATATGCGTGGTACATAAACCTTACTATTTTCATAGCTAAATATGTGTGGTAAAAAAATTTGTATATGAATCCGTCGATACTGTCTTTTTCTATTATAGATAGACATCTAATAAAGTGGTTAACAAATTGATACATAACAGCGTGTCATGACTACATAAGTGATCTTGCACACAACAATGCATTTGATACTTATTAACTTATATATATGATACATTAAAGTGCCACACAAGTATGTATCAAATTCATAAATGGTGATACAAAAATGTTATTATCAAAAGTTTGTTTAGTTTGAGGCAAAATGTGAAGATCTTGCAGCTATGTATCTGATACAATAAATATGAAGCACATTAATACATATATTAAATCTGTCTAATTGATAGTAAAAAGAAACGTAAGCATAATTTATGGGATTTAATTAGATTTTCAGATTTATTTCCTATTTTAGCGCAACAGATTGGCACTTATTGTAGGGCAGCATTAATGTATTCGGACAGCCAATTATGTATCCGGATGGCTGATATTTTAGGAGATTTTTGTAAAATAGAAAAAGTAGGGATAGAATGTAATTTAAGTCTTACACTATGGGATTTATGTAAGTTATAATAAGTATATTTGTTCATAGAATTTGTGCTAAAGGGACAAGCGAATGAAAAATGTATCATAGATAGTTTGTATTAAAAACGCAAAAAGTCAGGTATGTATTAAAAAGATTTAAGCATTAGAACTTAGGTCTTATGAATACTTTAAATTAAAAAGGTATTAAATGTGTAAAACTATTTGTGAATTAGAACTTAGGTTTTATGGAAACTTTGTATTAAAAAGGTATTAAATCAGCTATGTGTTAAAAAAAATTGTGCATAAAATTTATGTATTAAAAAGTGTATACGAGGTCCATACGTATTGAATATTCAAGCAATACATGCCCATAAAAAGCTTCTTAGTTGTAAAAATTAAGAGTCAATTATATTGCTAACTTAAAACAATGAGTTTCATATGTCCATTCACCAAATAATCCCTATTCTTTTTGATACTCATATAGTAAAAACTGAAAACTGAAATAACATCGTACGAACATGTCATGATCCGAGCCTACACCCTGGACGTGGCCGACACTCGAGATTGCTGGTCCCCAAGCGAATCCTCATTCCGGCTGACTACAAGTGGAAGACTAACTCAAGCATACAAAAGCTTAAAAACTGAATAAAAATAATATATTCAACTCGCCATAAAATAGGCAACTTAAGTCTTTAAAATATTTAACAAAATAAATGAACAGACTTCTGAAACTCT
>JAJONR010013357.1:0-21476 GCA_029582245.1 Solanum etuberosum | reverse complement strand
TGGTTTCCTTTTCTTGTCACTATCCCCCCCCCCCCCCCCCCACACACACACACCCAAAAAAAATATTCATGAGCCACACCTTCTTAATGGCTCCATGTTCATGTGTCACATCTATTATTGGGCTAAGAAATTTCCTATCATAAATGTCCAATTTAAAGGTATTTTCTTCGTTTTATATTAATCGTCCCCTTTCTTTTAAATTGGGGTGGAGAAGAGGACATGGGGAAAAGATTACAGCGTAGGAAATCGAACTCTCACCAACAAGTGAGAGTTCAGGTAACCAATCAACTAGACTTTTAAGATTCTTCAAATGTTAGTATTACTGATTTATCATTTAAGAAAGTACAAACTTGTTTACACTTTCAGAGAAGAATTAATTATAAGCATAAAGTGTAAAAGAAATGAGTCGAACCTCTCTCTATATTTTACTTTGTAAGTACAATATATATGATATACTATATACTAGAATAAGATATTTTATGATAATATAAATATGAAAAAACTAACCTACATAAAAAAAAAAAATTTTTTTTACTAATGAGAGATTATAGATATTTCGTTAATACATTTTTGGGACCAATTTGGCCTTTTGTTTTGTGACTGTCCCCCTTCAATTAAAAGATGTTTGCTGTGAAACTACTTCTTAGCTGTCATAATAATATCTCCAATCATGCATGTTGTCAAAGGTAAATGGTAAAATAGGTAATGGTAATTATTTGTCGAAAAATTACGTGATACAACAAATTAAGACCTTATATTTATTTGAAATAGTGTTAGTTTTAAAAGAATGTATAATATAACAATAATTGGAGTTAGTGGATATATAATTAGGTAGGAATATTTTATACATATATTATGTGTGAATATGATATATTTCATTATTGTTACGTGTATGGATACACTATAATCCACTACAGAGATATTATTTTCGTTAATGTAAGATATATACAAATACATTGTATTTCGTTATATTTTGAAATCAATCATAATTAAAGTAAGAATATTTATGTTAAAGGATATACATGATTGACCAAAATAGTCTAATCATTTGATTAATTATCGTAATACAATCATTTAAGTAGATAAACATAATCTATAGGGATTTATATAGCTAAGTCTATCCCAAATTATTTGAAATTGAGACACAATTATTTTTATCGGACTTGGAACTAGTACATAAAATACTAGTTTCATAGTCCAATAGCTTTAGAGCTTGTTTGGATTGACTTAAAAGTTGATCAAACCTACTTTTAAATCATTTTTTAGCTTTTGAGAGTGTTTGACAAAGTTAAAATTAACTTAAAATAAAGTTAAAAGTAGCTACTCCCCTACTTTTCCGTTTTTAACTTTTTAAAAACTATTTTTAATTTTTTTTTTTTAAGTTAAGCCAAACAAACTCTTAGTCTAAATCAGATATATTTACTAAGATTTTGGAACTCATAAACTACTAGAAATAATTTCAAAAATTATTCAATTGATCTTTATATGAAGTATTTTGATTGGAATGAAATTTCATTGGTCTTATCATATTTCATAGGAGCATTATATTTTGTCCTATTTCTTTAACTTATCATACACTTCTTAAAACTCCTATTTTTATTTTTATTTTTATTTTACATAGAAAATGACAGGGGAAAAGGAAATTGCAGATAAGTGTGTGACAAAATGCCACATAGAATTATTATACTATAACATGTAATATGTTATAATAATAATAATAGATAAACAGTTTGGGAAATTATTGAATGATGATAAGAAAAGGCAATTGGTAGTGACTCACTTATCTGTTCTTGTTTTTTAATACTCATCCTCAATTTGTGATTCTCCTTTCTTTTGGGCACACCTTTGTCTTCTTTCTTAATTATTTATTGGGAACGGATCTGATATATTCCTTAACTTTGACATTTAGAGTTGGTATATTTTTCGTTATAAAAATTGTTTACATATGCCTCTATCGTTATAAAATTGACTCGCATATACTCCTTACCGTTATAAGAGTGACTCACATAAATTCATACGGTTACAAAAGTGAAAAAATTAATTTAAAATTATTTTATTTTTATTTTTATTTTTATAAAAAAATCATGTATTTGATTTTTTTCACACATAAATTATTTTTTGAGTTTCTTATTCTTATTTTATTTTTTTCTTTCATTATGTAATGTAAAAATAAGAGAAATAAAAAGAAAGAAGTGTGAATGAAAAAAGAGAAAAAGAATTTAAAATATTTTTTTTGCGACTATATGGTAATTTACTCTTTATATCAGTAAAAAATAATAATAATTGGTAGGTCTATAATAAATTTTATAAGAAAATAAGTGGAAAAAAAATATAAATTTGACCATTAAAATAATAAAATTCAAATTAGCAGCTGAATTAAAAAAGTAAAGAAACCGTATGAAATGGATCAAATATACCCCTACATGGACTATTTTTTTTAATAAAAGAATTAATAAAAATTATTTTTTTCACTTCGGTTAGAAAAAAAAGATATATATATATATATATATAAGCTACAATATGAGTATATATAAGCTACTTTCATAACGAGGGATATATTAGCTCTTTATGGCAAAGTTGATGATATGTGAGGCCCCTTTCCCTTATTTTATTTATATATATGTTGGTTCTTTTTCTCTTATCTTATTATAAAACATTATACTCCTTCAATTATTGTTTCACTCTTCTTCATTGCTAGGGAGTACTCCAAAGGTTTGCTCTTAACTTCCTTTAAAACACTTGCTTTCTTTTTTCTTCTTATCAAGAATATATCTTGGATTCCTTTGTTTACTTTAGTAGTCGGCTTAAACGACGGTCAGTTGAACACCCTCGAAAAATAACTTTTTGAGCTACATTTTTTGCATGCATGTTTGCACCTCTTTTTTTTCTTTTTTGTTAAAAATAGATAGTTGGTAGCACTTATCTTTGTTCTTATTTGATCTTATTCAGGTTGTATTTTTTAAAAAAAAATTGCAAGCTTATTTCTTTCTCATTATTTCATGTTTCCTTTCAAGTATGTGAATCCAATATTATCTTATTCTATGTTGATCTGACTCTTAGAAAAATATCATAGCACTCGTGTTAGATCATTAAAAAATGCACTATTTTTGAAGAGTTCGAACAATATAGATCTTATTTGTTACTCTGTCTGTCCGATGTAGTTACTTGAACGATTTTTTTTCTTGATTGAGATTTTTAGTATGTCTTTTAAATATTTTGAATTTTGACCGAAGTACTTTTTATGTAGTTTCTAAATATCGTAAAACAAGTACAATATGGGGGAAATTACCAATGTGATGGAGTTTGAAGCAATTGCAAAGCAAAAGTTGCCAAAGATGGTGTATGACTACTATGCATCTGGAGCAGAGGACCAATGGACTTTGGCTGAGAACAGAAATGCCTTTTCAAGAATTCTGTAAGTTGCTCTAGCCATCTTAGTCCTAAGTCGTAAATTGCTAGACAAGAGATCAGAGTTAGATTTCACTTTCACGTATCGTCACTGAACTTTATGATCACTATAGCAATAAAGACTAAAGTCACATTCTAAAGAAATGGATCTGCTAGTTCATAAGGTGAGGATTGTTCAAGTCCATAAAATCAGATCACTAGTACATTTCCCAACTAATGTGGGACTCTTAACACCTCCAATCCTAACTGGATCGTGGACCGGGATCCCAAACAGAGTTGAATCTGGCTCTGATATCAATATAAAAAAATGAATCTTGGGGATTGCTCAAGTCCATATGAGCAGTTCATTCGCCAACACACATAACTAACTTACTTTTTACAATATTGAAGTAATTGAACTTTATCGACCATAACATTAACTTTACGTATTATATAAGTAGAATTACAAGACTATATGTGTTACTTTAAGTAACTGAACTTTACCTGTTGTTGTTAAAGTTAACGATTTTACTAGCATATATGGGTAAAAGTTTCGGACTTTGTTGTTATAGTGAATAAAGTTAAGGAAAGACAGATAGTTTTGTTACCTTACTGTTATAGCGGATAAAGTTGGGATACTTTAATGTGGCGAAAAAACAGTATTGTGACTTTATTGTTATAGTAGATAAAGTCATATGTGTTATAGTCATAAGCTATTCTTTCTCTGTTTATGCAGGTTTAGGCCCCGTATTCTTATTGATGTAAGCAGGATTGACTTGAGCACAACCGTGCTCGGTTTCAATATCTCAATGCCTATCATGGTTGCACCAACAGCTATGCAGAAAATGGCTCATCCTGATGGTATACCTTGACTCTCTTCATATTTTAATCCTTGACTAATGTCGCGATATAAGTTCTTTTAACAATAAAACTAGAGGTGTTTGGACCATTTCATGTAAGACGTATGGCAAACATGAACCAGATATTTGATATATACGGCTTTGAAGATCTGTCTGCTTGAGAGAAGTTGTGGATCATGCTTGATTTAATCATTTTGTCTATGTTCGTGCACGAGTTGTATAATGTCAAAAATCAAGTAATCATTTTGGTTGATTATGTGTAGGTGAGTATGCTATAGCAAGAGCAGCATCGGCAGCAGGAACAATTATGGTTAGTCTGTTGTGGCCTGTCAAGTACAACTTTGAACTAATGGCAATGAATTACGGACTTGATGGGATTTAACGGATGGGATGAGTGTTGAAAATGAAATTTGGAGTCTTAAAATTTAGCCTGTGTCTCACAAATTCGTATTGCAGACACTGTCATCTTGGGGAACTTCAAGTGTCGAGGAGGTTAATTCAACAGGACCTGGCACCCGTTTTTTCCAGCTCTATGTAAGCATGAAGTTGTAGTTAAAAGACTTATCAGAACTATACAATCATGTTACTACTTTAAAACATATATATTGCATCGAAAATCCAGGTCTATAAGGACAGAAATGTAACAATTCAGTTGGTGCGAAGAGCTGAAAGGGCAGGTTTCAAGGCTATAGCTCTTACAGTTGATACCCCGAGATTGGGACGTAGAGAAGCTGATATTAAGAACAGGTGCATATTCCAATCGCGTGTAATTATATTACCCGTCTTGTTAGCTAAGGCGCTTAAGATGAAGCTCCACAAATTAATACACTCTCCGTCCTTTGCAGATTTAATTTGCCACCACATTTGTCACTGAAGAACTTTGAAGGACTGGACATTGGCAAGATGAACAAAGTGAGTGAACAGAACAGAATGTACCCGTTGTTCTAAATAATTTCTACGATTTTCATGTGTCTTCTTAACAAAATTCTGTTTGCAGGCTGAGGACTCCGGATTGGCTTCATATGTCGCTGGTCAAGTTGATCGATCATTGAGTTGGAAGGTACATTAACTTCCTTACTGTTTTGCTGTCTTCTTGAGTCTTATGTAGCTCAGTATGTGTGATGCATTTTCATTTTTAGTCTGTCCTAAGAAGAACGATATGTTTCTATTTTAGAAAAAATTAACTTCAAACTTCTCATTTCACGTTAAGATGATGATTTATAGCCACACACATATCTATGACTTATTCTAAATCACAAGTTTCACATATCTATGAAACTTGCATATCGGTTTAAATTACTGTCACTGTCACGTGCTTTAAAATGAACCTCAATCAGATATGAACAATTTCTTTCTGAAAATGGACAGGATGTTCAGTGGCTACAGACAATTACTTCACTGCCAATCCTCGTAAAGGGTGTAATTACAGCTGAGGATGGTAAGCAAAGAACGATTTTTCTTTCCTCCGAGGCTCTGGGATAAAGATGCAATTCTGTTTCCGATATTCTTATAATGGATTGATTAATTCAATGAATTGAAGGGGAGCCTTGGCATAACTGATAAAGATAAAGTTGTTAGCATTGAACCAGGAAGTCACGGGTTCAAGTTGTGGAAACAGCCTCTTGCAGAAATGCAGGGTAAGGCTGTGTTGCAATAGACCCTTGTGGTCCGGGCCTGCGCATAGCGGGAGCTTAGTGCACCTATCATCTCACTCTTAATAATTTCACCTCATATTATTCAGTTCAATAATTGTGCAAATCAGTGGTGAAACACTTTTTACTTTGGACCTGCAGCTAAGATTGCAGTTCAGTCTGGAGCAGCTGGTATCATTGTGTCGAACCACGGTGCTCGCCAACTTGACTATGTCCCTGCCACAATTATGGCTCTTGAAGAGGTCTCTTACTTGTTTCTAGCTTACTGATTCTTGTTTTGGTTCCTCTCGCCTCGTCTGTCTTGTACATTCTTCCTGACATGCATTGCTTTCATGTGAATATATAGGTTGTGAAAGCTGTACAAGGCCGTATCCCCGTGTTCCTGGATGGAGGCGTCCGTCGTGGAACAGATGTCTTTAAAGCTCTAGCGCTTGGTGCCTCAGGCGTGTTTGTAAGTACAACTTTACACAAACCTCAATCTTTTATTGTTCATTAGTCCATATTTAGGACTAGAGGCAGATGGAGCCTATCGTTCTAAGGACTCAACTGAATCCAGTATTTTGGACACGGAATATTATACATGAAAAAAAAAACAGAAATTTTCAACAAATATTAAATTACAGACTCATAATTTTCAAAAGTACAATGAGTCAATGCAACCTTAAGGTTGAACGCCTCAAGTTTAAATCCTAGATCCGCTTCAGTTTACAATCATTCTGGAAGTGATTGTGTAGCTCGTCTATCTTTGTGATGTAACAGAATGTGACATTCCATCAATAATGACATGTCCACCGGAAGTCTAATTTAGCATTTCCATAGAAGTCACTTCCACAGTTCAACTTGTGACAATCTTGTAACGGATCGTATAAATATAATTAGCAAGAGGTTGATTCAGAATTTGAAGTTTAGGGGGTCCTACAACGTCCTCAAGTTAATAAACAGTAATACTATGTTTCACTGTCAAATAATTAGTGAAATTCTTAACAGGTATACAAGGTTTGGGAAAAAATTACTGGATTCACGTGAATTCATATATAACTTCTAAGCTAGACGCTAGTCTGCCCCTGTATATAAGGCCAGGTTTTCGGAAAAGGGGATATATATACTACTGTTTATGACATACTATTCTTGTAATGACGTTTGTGATCGCCTCTGCAGATTGGGCGACCAATCATTTGGTCATTGGCTGCTGATGGAGAAGCTGGTGTCAAGAAAGCACTGCAGATGATACGCGACGAGTTTGAGCTAACTATGGCATTGAGTGGCTGTCGTTCACTGAAGGAGATTACGCGTAACCATGTCATGACTGATTGGGAGACTCCACGGGCGTCTCTTCCCGTGCCAAGGTTATAAACATAAGAGAAGACCTTTGGTGTTAAATTGTTTCACCAAGGCAAAATGTTAGTTTCCATTTATGTTCTGAATGCCCCTTGTGATCTAGCCCTTCTTCGGACTCTGCGCATAGTGGAAGTTTAGTTTATCGAGTTGCTCTTATTTATATCTTCTGAATAACTTATCTATCTTTCATTGGAACATTTATTTTTGTGTGATGAGTTTGCATTATGTAAACTGGTATGTATATTTCTGATAAATGGCTAGAGATGCCTCCATTGGGTATTCTCTGATCATTATTTTCTTAATAAGAATCTCTGTTTTTTGTGGTATATATTGATTAGAGTTTAAGTAATATTTATTATTGGTGTAAGTAATTTTTATATTATCGGATCATCTTTATTGTAGATATCATTTGGATCACCTGATGGTGTATAAAATTTTAAAACTACGGATAAAAGTCCATTATAAGTTGCATCGAGTCCCAAAGCTGGTCAAATAGATCATCAATACGAGGTAGGGGTGTTCATGGGTCGGTTTGGATCGGTTATTGGTTAAAACCAAAACCAAACCAATTTAGTCGGTTTTTAAATTTCTAAAACCAAACCAAATGAAAAAAATAACCGTCGGTTTGGTTGTTGTCGGTTTGGTTCGGGTTTTTTGGTTTTTTCGGTTTGAAAATAATAAATTGTTCTCGATAAACACAATCACCTAATACATGAACAATCCACAAGAAAGTTATTATGTATTCAATTAAGCAATACTAGAGTTATTATTACATAAATAAACTGATTCAATTAAGAGAAAGTGTGACAATCTAATGTGACGTAGCGTAGGTAAAGATTAAAGTAATAGATTTTGATGGACTTTGTCTTAGGTTTTTAATAGTTGGGCTAAAATTTAAATGTTGGGCTTGAGAAAATGATAAAGTTAAAACTTAAATTAATTAAAATTTAACAATATATTTATATTTTATTTATGAATAATATATAAATAATTATAAAATTTATATATATAATTTCACGGTTCGGTTTGGTTGTTTTTGCGGGTCTTTTTTAGTAAAACCAAAACTAAACCAAATAGTATCGGTTTTCAAAATTCAAAACGAAACCTAACCTAACCAAACCACACCAACTATCGGATTTTTTAATCAGTTTGGTTTGATTTTTTAACCATAACCATGAACAACCCTAATACGAGGCATGAGGCATACTCCCTTTGTCTCAATTTATTGCTAATCGAAAGTCAATTTGTGACTAAACTTCAAAGCTATGTTGGATCAAATCAATTCAATATTTCAAAATTAAAGTTTTGATATTGAAAAACTATATGAAAGTATGATAAACTGCAATTCTTGTCATGTCAGTATGATGAAAAATATATTTTAAAATATTGATCAAAATTGGTATCCAAAAGTATAAATTCGAGCTTTGGGAGTTTACCTTCCAAAGTGGGATTTATTGGCTTTAATTCGAATTAGTTGAAGCCTAAAATGAATACCGAACATCGGATCGGATCGGATGAAAAAATAAAGAAAGAAGAGGAACTAAGTAATCTAATTTGTATAGAAAGAACCAGTTTTTATCAACATGTTTAAGATTTGAAAATTGATACATTTCTACATTTTTGCCTAATTGTAGCCAAAAGGGTTGGAAGTTAAATGCCTTTTCAAAGAACAAAATTAAATGGTCATTAATTTTGTTTGGTAATTAGGATATGAAATTGATGTATAATAAGTAGGGGTAGGCATGTTATGATATGATATAGTATTTGAAATTTTGGTATTATAATTTTGATATTCGATTTTTAAAAATTATTATACCATTATCATATCATACCGAATACTATTAGACATACATTTCAAATTTTCAGAGGTAAAAATCAAATACTATTAGATGTATATTTCAAAATTCATTAACTCTCCCAATTTAAAAGTCGTAATACTTAAATTCAACTTTATCTCTAAGTTATTTTGCTTAAATTAGTCGTCGTGAACATAAAAAGAATCATTTTCTTAAAAGTGCTTTCTCAAATTAGCAAAACTTTTTCATATTTATAATTTTTATTTATCAGAAAATCTGCACATTTATAACTTCATTCAATATTTAATTTATGTGAAGAAAAGTCAAAGGATATATACAATACACCCTTTAAAGTTATTTTCTTCTTTATAGATATGAGGTTTCAGTTTTTAATTTTATTTTTCATTGGATGTTTGATATCGTATAGTAATTAAACTAAATTTAAACTTATATTGGGAAATCTTATTTTGAAAATAAAATACTCTTTAAATATTTTAATTTAGTCTTAATTAGCAACTAAATATTTATCTAACATATTTGGATACCTTAATTCGATTTAAGTTAGTTGCGTAAGAGAACACATATCTAAAAATTAAAATACATTCTCTTAAAAGATATGCGTAATTTTAAAACTAAGATATTCACTAGACACACATATGTCAAGTTAAAGTGTTTAAATAGTCACCAATATGATAGAGTGGGAGTGTGTGTGGGTCACCGTTAATAGGAGTGTCGGAATAGGGAGGAGACGATCATGGTGAAATATCATTTATAAAACTTATCATCCCTATTTTCATCAAAGAAGTTGTATTAAAATCCTTAACCAACTTTTTTTCTTTCGAGAAAATTGTCTTATATGGGAACTTACAAAATTTTGTAGAAAGAAAAAAGATCTTTTCAGATTTTTCATATATTATTTTCATATTCTTTTATAAGTATATAAAAATGAAAATTTCAAAGAACATAAAATCAAAAATAAATTTATAAAAGACTACAAAATTAAATTTTCTTTTTAATTATTATTATTATTTTATCTTTATGTTTGGCAATAGATGAAACAAGAAGTACATTGTGGACCAGTTACTAAGCTATAGAGCATATAGAGATTAATCGAAAGATCTTGGGTTTGAGTTATCTTGAGTATGGAGTTATTTTTATTAGAGAGCACTTTACCTCAATGTGGAACTTTTCGATGTAAATTTAAATTTAGTCGAACTTCAACGTGGATACCGAACGCCTGAGAAAAAAACTACGGTGGGAGTGAAAGTGATTGTAATTGTTTTGATGATAATAATGGTGCACTATTCCCTAGGCATTTAACTCATTTTAAAAATATTCTTGCAAAAAGTAAGAAATTATGCAAAGAGAGGTACATATATATTCTTGTCCTAGTGTAAAACCACTTATTTTACTCTACTAATCTATATAAGGAATACATAGGAATTTTAGTTGTCAATTTCTAATGACATAATACATACATAAAATATTTAATATAGTCTCAAATGATAATTAAATATTCAATTTTAAAAATACAAATTTCAATATCTTAATTTGATTTGAAAATGCTTATCTATAATACATAACCTTAAAAAGTGTTTAATAAATGTTCACTCTCAAAGTTAAGTATTCTCAGACACATCTATGTAAAGTTAAAATGCCTAAACATTCACAAATGAAAGTTGAGGTGTTCAAACTGTACGTCTATCTATGTGTTATGTTATTTCTAATTGACAACTATTATTAGATTAATGTATTTGATATTGTGGAAATACTTTTTTCTAAAAAAAAGTAAAGACTCAAATGATTTTATATTCATTTATAATTATATTTTTCATTTTATATTTTTTACAATAAAAAACATCTTCATTTTGTGACATAAATCAATGTAAAAAATATATTATAATTTTGTAGCATACAAATGTTTGTTCCTATGCACCAAAGGATATAATACGTAGTTAATGAAGTGGGTTGATAATACGTAGATTCACGAATCAAAAATTTATCTTCATAACAAGTTTCTTAATTTGATCCGATCCGATCCATCATGTTTTGGATATTGTTGATATAAAATTGGTCGAAGTGCATATAAATGGTCTCCACTCTCCACATTTGATAAAGAGGTATCTCTTAAGATAGAGATAATATCTGCATAAAATTGTCTTTATTACATTTACTTAGTTACGTACCGTTAATCCGCACATCACGATTATAAAAAATAATTGTTTTTCTTTTTCTACAATTCCCTTCCTTGATATGTGTACCCAATACACAATGGCACAAAAGAGTTGCAATTTGCAATAGGCCAAAGCCCAAAGCCACATGTTGTTTTCTTGATAAACCACACCAGCAAAATCCATTACTCAACCATTTGATCAAATTTGTCAAAAACCCCTTCTTAGCTCTCTCTTTCTGTGTCTGTCTTCTCTTTCACTCATCATTTTCTTTTGATTCCCCAAATGGGTCTCAATCAATAAGTTATTCTTGAACACATTTTGGTCTAAAATAATTCAATTTCAGATTACAGATTTGAGTTTTTGATCTATACCCATATTTAATTTTGCATATTTCTATATTGGGGTTGTGTAAAGATTAGATTTTTGCTGTAAAAATCTGATCTTTAGTTTATTGGAATCAAGAATTCCTCTTTTTTTTTCTGTTTTCTTGTTAAAATTTGAGTTTTTTTTTGTTTCAATGGCGGCTGGTGCAAAAGGGTGTGATGAAATTGATGTTATTGAGGTTGTTGTGCCAAATGTGAAGTCTGAATCTGTAGTTAATGGTGTTGTTAAAGAGTCTGATGTGGTGTCGAATGGAAAATCGGAGTATGAAATGCAAGATATTGTTGTTCATATGTTGAATAATCTGAAGCTGAATCCAATGGCTAAGGAATTTGTTCCTTCTTCGTATAATCGTGATCAGATAATTTTCAACAATTTTGTGACAGCTGATAAGATGACTATGGGAGGTGATGGTTTCAGAAATAACAGAAGGGTATTGTTAATATTTTGAGATCTTATTTTCTTGTTTTTTGTGTATTTTAAGCTCTTTTTGATGACTGAATAATTGTTAGTTGGATGATTAATTGGAATAATTGCAAGTTTAATGTTGCTATAGTCTGTTTTGAGTTCTGTTTTCATGACTAAACAATTGTTAATTGGATGATTACTTGGAATAATTGCAATTTTGATGTTGCTATACTCTGTTTTAAGGTTTATTTCTCATGACTAAACATGGTTTAAAGGATCTGTGATGAATTTCGTCGAAATTGTGTGTGTACATTAGTTTGTGCCGGTAATAGTTGGTATTGAGGGAAATGTAACTGTTATTTTCATGCTTGTTTGAGATATGTTCATATTTTTTTGGTAAGAAGTGTGTTTGTTTGGACATTCCATGTATTTTGGGTAACTATTGATCCTGTGAGGATTTTAAACGATTAGTTCCCACTTTAAGTTGTTGCAACGGTCCAAATGCATTTCGGCATTAATCATTTTCAAGGGCTTCCGATTGAACAGAATTTAGAAACCAGGCCCATGTGTTAAAAACGGAAAATTGGCATTGAGTTAGTTAAATGGGACCAATTCTTTTGGTTTGCTTAGCTGGTTTGAGTGTATGAGTACCATCTAAGCACGCGCTAGTTATGCCATTTCATTACATTGGATCATGTTAATGGATTTCGTGGAATTTGTCGTTTAATGTGCATGTGCTAGCTGTTTGATTTCATTACATTGGTTGTTTTGTGATACTAAACATAATTTTTGCAATATATGGATGTGATATAAAAGGATAATTTGTTATTTCACATACGGCAACTCAAAAGCTTTGGTCAGATAATCAAATTTGCTTACATTCAAATGAAAACGTGCATTATAGCCTAGTGACAGCGATGCTACTAGCCTACTAGTGGAAAACCACTTACAATTTTACCTACTTGACATTTTTAATTTACTATGGTGTCGTGTTACTCAATTTTTGGTCTTGTTTAATGTCTTAATGACCAATCTGAATCATGAACAACCATCTCAAGCGATTGCGTTTGTCATGCTTTCTTGTGTGGTGAAATTCCTTTCTTTTGTCTCACATTTATTTTTTCACAGAGAGGAAACAACTTTAACCAAAGCAGAAGGAGAATGCACAGTAGATCTTTTAGAGCTCAAAGAGAAGATAGCATTAGGCGAACAGTCTATGTTTCCGACCTTGATATCAATGTATGTAATGATCTACCATTGTTGAATTTTGTATGATGTTAGATATTAGTATTTATGTAGTTTTTCTTATTTTGCCTTTTACCTTAAATATAGATCACGGAAGAGCAGCTTGCTGCACTATTTAGTGCATATGGACAAGTAAGTCACTACGCCCTTTTGAACATTGATTGAATCATCATATTATATATTTGAGTTCTTACGTGCATGCTTCTTTTAATAACTTGAGAAAGCAAGAAACAAGTGATTACCTTCCATTTCTGTTAATTTGTTTAAAGCTGCACTATCCACGCTAACTTGGATTACCTGTAAAATGATTATGGTAGATTACTCCTCTAAGCATAACATAAAGATAAAGCAGCCAGACGGTTATATTTATATGTATATTTTTTCATTTTAAATCCTGTGCATTTCTTCCGACTTTTTCGAGAAGCACATAGTTTGTCCTAAAAAAAGATCTCTCCACTCGGGGAACACATTAGCTATTTACCTAAATCAGTAGGTCCTTGAGTGGATCCACGTTAGCTCCTTGACGTTGTTCTCTAAATAGAAAAGTAAATACTTGAGCTTTAGTGAGAATGGTCTCCTCGCTTATCGACTTGAACCACTGCTTGAGCCCCTTAATTAATTTTAGATACTTCTGTGAACTTTATTATTAATTGTTGATTTTTTGAATTTCACCAAAAAAGATATATATGTCTTCAGTCCTTTATCAAAAAAAGTTATATGTCTTCAGTCTCCAGCAATATCCAGTCCCCATTGGCAGAAAATCATCTCCTTTTAGCAATTTGAATTATGCGCCACTTCACTTTTGTGAAGATGCCTTTGACAAAAGGGGACTAGCCCTCATGCTTATTTGTGTTAAGCATACAAGAATATATGTATGCAAAGACTTACACTTTTCAAATCATCCCCCCTATGGTTCAGTATAGAGGAACTTGGGTTATTGGTTCCTGTTGTCTCCTAACTTCCATCATCACACTCGAGAGCATGCAGTTTGGTCCATGGTGGGACCTGCATGCTTGGTTTCTCTGGGTGTAGCATTTTACCCTTAAAAATTGGGATCTACGTCTCATGCTTTGTTCTTTCCAGGTGCCTTTAATGAGAATTGACATTTCCATACACCCACTTCAACTATTTACTATTGGAACAGAAGTTTGATAGGTGCAGAAGGGCATAGATTTGATGTGTGTGTGTTGGGGCTGCAATGTGTGGGTAAACGTTAAATGAAGTAATGATGTTTTATGTTCCTGTTTGTCATCTTAGTTTTCCTTTTGCAATGACTTAGTTAGAATGTTTCCGAAAGTAGACTGTCTTCGTACAACTTCTTGATGTGTTACTCTATTCAAGAGTGTAAGAGTTGTTGTTTTCATTTTGGTGGTGCTTATTTGCAGGTCGTGGACTGCCGAGTTTGTGGTGATCCACACTCCCGCCTTCGCTTTGCTTTTGTTGAGTTTGCTGATGAATGTAAGTAACTCCCCCTGCCACAATTTTTGTGACACACTTTCTTTTTTAGTCAATCCCAAAAAGAATTACACATTTCCTTATTTGGCAAATATTTAATGATTCCATCAACATTTTTCCCATGTTGGGTCCTACTTATTTGGCAAAAAGTCCACTGAAGGTGTACTCTTCTTTTTAAAAATTCATTTATTTTAAGGGTTGTTTTTGAACATTACAAAGTCTTCCCATATTTCTTAAATTTTGTGTCCAGTAAAACTGCATTACCTAAATTGGGATGGAGGGAGTAGTATGTTTTGGCTGAAATTCCTAAGTTTGCTGAACAGTTGAAACTAATAATGTCATTTGGAATCATTCTGAACAGATTCTGCAAAAGCATCGCTTTGTCTTTGTGGAACAATTTTAGGTTTCTCCCAACTCAAGGTTCTACCTTCAAAAACCGCTATTCTACCTGTGAATCCTACATTCCTTCCAAGGGTATGCAAAATTTTGGCATTTCATTGTGCTGTATCTGGAGGATATTACTTAAATATTTGCTTATGGTTCTATCTCATCCTTGTGGAGTCAAGGACAACTAATTGCTTTCTTGTCAGCTGACTTGTTGTTTTGATTTATATGCAGTCAGAGGATGAGCGTGAAATGTGTGCTAGGACAGTATATTGTACAAATATCGATAAGATGGTATGGTGTTTCATGTTTGAAATCTTCTTAAAAAAACCATGTTTTTTTCGTGACGGCGTCTTTCTATTGGATATTTTTGTAGCTTGTGCACGCACCAGTTGTTGTATTCTCTGGCTTGTGACCTCAAAACATGTTGAACACTTTGCCTCACTTAATGTGTGTTTTAGTATCGTCATCAAGGCTCTAAGGCATACTTTTTCTAGCCAATGAGCATTTCATGAAGAGGCTACATTAAACCACTGATGTTTCACTTGACCGTTATTTTTTTTCAATTTCGTTGTCCATATATTTGTTACTCGTGCTTATAATTATTTGTCTTGGACTTAACATATATATTCATATTTTTTCTCCATTTGTGCCTTTTTTCATTAAAGCCCACTCTTTATTTGTGCTTTGCTCTTAAAGCCCCAACAGACCTTAGAGCTCTTTTTTGCGCTTTTCGCTTTTGATAACACTGCTTGCTGTTTCGTTTTATATTTCAGAAATAAATGTACTCTATGATCAACAGGTTTCTCAAGCTGATGTCAAATTCTTTTTTGAGACAAGATGTGGTGTGGTCAGTATGATGTTCAAAATTTCTCAATACAATGTGAATCTTGCTTTAGAGGTGAAGCTGAATGATAATTCTTCCTTTGCAGGTTTCTCGTCTGAGGCTTTTGGGGGATCAAGTGCACTCTACCCGTATCGGTTTTGTTGAATTTGTTATGGTATGTTGTTTCTTCTGAGATGCTCATCTTTTAAGCTTCGCCCCCTCTACACAAAACGTGTCCTTCCGTACCTTTCAGTTCAAGGCAAATCCCAAGTTGGAAAATACTAACTTTTGTTAACCCAACATTAATTTGAAAATACTCTTTGAGAAAAAAGATTTTTTTCAAAAGTCCAAACGGGACCTTAATGAAGGCAATGTCCAAGAGAGAACAGACAAGAGCATGTGAATATCCCATTGCCATCATCACCTTACCCTCCTCGAATCCTTCGTCCTCAGTTGCAAAACCTTTCCAGAAGGTGATGATCTGATGGCTGCTAATGTTTATAAATGGATGATGATCGGAAAGAATTTTATGATCTTGATGAAGAAATGGGTTTGAGAATATTTCACAAAATCTAATAGTAGACCTATTGTCTGATTCACTCGTCAAATTTTGAGGATTTTCACATAACCAAATAAACCAGAACTGAAATTACAAAGAATCTGACTTATTTGAATTTGTTTTCGTTAGGTTTCACTTGCGGTCTTCCAAACTAAGTCTTTTCAATAGCCGAAAAGACTTATGTGCACCCCAAGTAGACTTCTCTCTGTCTCCGTCTCTCTCTATCTTGCATTTTTTTTTTGGTAACAACTGTGAATATTACCATTGACAAAGCAAACACCTAAAGAGCACCTAATCCCACATCAACTAGGCAATGGGAGCTAAGCCTCAGAAGCATCATCTAATTACACAGTATTGAATGTAAAAATCCTCTACATCTATGAGCCTTCCAAGACACCTTACGTATATCTATCCTTTCTATAATTTCTATCTTAATCCGTGTAAGAACAACCTCGCTATGAACAGTTACTCTTTTGAAGATTGTGCTAAACCTTTCATAGTATAAACCTGTGTCTAGGTGTGCTACAGCAGTCCATATAAGTTTAGCAGTGTCCAGTCTTCTTTGTTACCCAAGGATACACTAGTAGAAACAAAGGTTTTTTCCACCGCAAGTCAGTGGGAAATTTGTGCTATAGAATATGATTTTCACGCTCATATTTGATATTTTCCACTGAACCAGTCGCTTACTGGGAAAATGCAGGGTGGGAAACAGATTCTCACTGAAATAGTGGGAAGCTTCCTAATTTTTGTTCGTATGAAATGAAAACATTACTATTTTTTCTTTTCTCACCGATTCAATCAAAATATGAACATTTTTCAGTGGGAAAATACTGATTTTTTAGAAGTGATAGCAATGTAACTACTAGTTATCGAGTAGTTTCCTCCAGCAGTAAGGTTGTATTTTCCGTGGTGGTATCAGGTCTTCATTTATTTCCTCCTTTAGCCCATTGAGCTTTTTCCAATACCAACTATAGTCTTGAGGAGCTTGATGTGTCCAAATATCAGAAGCGATATTCCAGTTCTTAGGAAAGCACAGCTGTTCCCAAGATACTAATGCAACCTTCCACTTTCCTTCATGGGATTCTCATAATGTCATGTCACCATTAACTTTTAGCGCTTTTAATGTACTTCTTGTTATTTATTTGGTGCCCTTTACCCATGGGGCGCAATTTAGAAGAGGAAGCTCTTTGCTGTTTGATTTGAGAGGGCTTTTCCAATTATTTTTTTTGGTTTTTGGAAAAGTTCGGTGAAAGAGACAACTATATAATGCCCATCAGTTCTCCACAAAACAAGATGCAAAACTTCATTACTTACCAAAAAAAGAAAGAAAAGAAGATACAAAACCTCATTATTTCCATTTTGAACTTCCCCCCCTTCTTTTTAATACTTTCCCAGTTTTAACTCTATTCTCTTTTCGAGAATTGTTTTTCTCAAAACTGCTATATATCCTCTTTTTGTTGTAAAATTTTCAATTGTCCTGTCAGTCTATTTTGGGGGAAAAGGAGAAAGAACAAACTGGAAATGAGTCTTGACTGTAATTTCATTTAAGACAATCTCTCTAACGGTGGATCAATCATCGCAATCGAACTCATACTTGAAAATTGTGCAGGCCGAGAGTGCAATTTTGGCATTAGATCTTTGTGGTGAGATGTTGGGCTCCCAACCTATCAGGTAAGCTTATTTAGAAGTTGCGTCCTCTGGTTCACACTAACTTTTTCCCTCGTGAATGCATTTTTGTTCTTTCCTTGTTGCATCTTTCTACCATCGGCATTTTTGAATAGTTTAAGGCACCAGAATTATGCATTTTTAAGTCCTCCCCTTCAAACCGCAATGACTTTCTTCTCTCCCTGTCGAGAATCATCATTATTATCTCTGTCCATGCTTTCCCTCTCTCTGTCGTCTGAAGTTGAACTACAAATCATGCTTACATTTTGAAAGGTCTGCACATTGCATGCTTTGGCTAGAGTCTATATCAGATAGGTATAGTTTTTAGGCAGGCTGAAACGAGGGAATGTAACTAGTTATTGTTTTCCTGTTTCAGGGTTAATATATATAATCGCAATATTCAACACTATAGATTAAGTGGTAGTTAGTTAAAGATGATCTTGATCCTATATGCATCGAATAAAAAGTACTATTAAGTGATAGCATCTTTAAGTTGTAATCTATCTAAATACATGTGTGTAACTTAATTTGAACAAGATATGACTAAAATATGCAACTAAATCCTTATCTCTATCCTAATAATAATTAGAATATTTGTTGCTCGGACTCTTCAAAACTGTCAATGGGTGCATGTCTGATCCTCCAAAAGTATTGTTTTTTGGAGGATCCGACACGGGTGCGGCAACATTTCCGAAGAGTCCGTGCAAACATAAATTAGAATACAATGTGGCAGGATCTTATGTAAACAAAATCGACATGTTAGGCATTTTTAAAAGATTATTGTTGGAGTTGAAACATGTTGGAGCCCCAAGAATACTTTTGTAATCATTAGCTCATATACCAAGTGATTATTAGTGTCAAATGTATGAATTGGAAAAAACGCGAGAGCGCTGCACACAGATGCTTTTATAGGAAAAGGGTCATATTTGTTCCGTTGCCATAATCTGGCTTGTAACTTTGTATTTGGGGCGATTCTTGAAGCGTCTTTGTTTTCTCCCGCGAGGCATTTCAATATATCCTAAGTACATGACTTCTAACTTTACAACTTTGCTAATGTTGTAGGGTGAGTCCTTCGAAGACACCTGTGAGGCCACGAGTTTCCGGCCCTGCAATGCATTAGGCGATGCTCGGAAACTCAATTTCTTGAAAGAGAAGAGAACGGCGCAAGCTCTCTTGTAAGACTTGAGGTCAAAATGAGAAAAGGCGAAACGAATATGTTTCTTTAATGTCCATCTTCTACTTTACCTTGCCAATTCTAATAGTAGTACTTTTTTTTGTGCTTCTGGACATGTCTATTGACCTTTGCTTTTGCTAGTGTGTTAATGGTAATGTCCTTACATTTACTACAGTTAGTTCTATACTGTTTTGAATCGTTTACCGATAACCGAGAAATTCCCGAGGGCCATTGGCTCGAAACTTGGTGAATGGTGGGTACGCCCTCTACCCTTTTCTACTTAAATATCAGGTTTTGGTCTTCGGTGGAGTCCGAATATACCCTTTTGAATATCTTGTTGTTTGGTGGTGGATGTAGCTTTGCGAGCATCCTTCTGATACTACTATTATCTTTCTTATTTTGATTATATCGTAATTGACTATTGGGTAGGGTAGCTCGGTGTACAGAGTATTTCAGGTTCACGGGAGACTTGGAGAAGTATTGCATTCAAGGGGTGTGATGTAGATGACTTATTCTCGTGCAAATATTAGTTATTGCTTTTACGGTTTGAATAACCTATAAGTTATACATAAATAATTTTACCGTTGCTTCATGGTTCCCTTTCAATAATCGACAATCATTAATTTGTCAAAATCTCATAAAATAGAGTCCATACAATTCCAGTCAATGCTCTATTCTAATATTAGTTAGAATGGTGTGAAATGTTAACCAAAATAACAATCATTAAGTTTGTGCGGTGTGAATGAAAAATTAAAGAGTTGTTTTTTCTGAATAAATATCATGAGAAAGGATGAATTTGAATAACATATGTTCGCGTTTACGTTGTGACTTTTTCGTAAAGGCACAAACGTCTTTTTATATTGAACAAGTTGTGACTTTTTTCGATTAAGCATAATAGAAACAATAGGATACAAACATATATTTGGGGGTTTATTGGGGTCACAATGAATTTATTGTTTAATTTACAACTTTCAATATCACAAATTTTCTTTTTAGTTGATGATATATTAAAATCAGTCTCTCTACTCAAAAGGTAAGAGAAATGTCTGCATATAATTTACATTTTTCAAACTTCACTTATGAAATTATATTAATCATGTTGTTGTTTTGTAATATTAAGAATCTATTAAATAGACCAATATAATATAGATTGTGGTGAAACAATTAAGATTCCTCATCGTTAGAGATCTCATGTTCGAGTCTCTGAAAATGAAAAATTTATGTTGAAATCGCACCCCTAAAAATGGGCGAATTCATATCTAATCAATACGAGTATCGTATCTCAAATTTAATGCTAATTAAAAGGACTGTACCGCAACGTTGTTGGCCTTTTTTTTTGGTGTAAACTTTAAATTAATCAACAAAGTTGACAAACTCAACAACGTACCAATCTGGGTTATGGTGCAACGGTAAAACAAAGCAAAAATTAAAATGACGTGTATAATTTGCAACCACAAGTTTCATTTAGCCGTAATTTAAGTTCGTAATTGAAGTACAATAATTTGTCCTTTTAATTGATTGATGATATTGGTCAAGAATTCTAGTCAAAATTAAATGAGATGGTATGTTAAATTATTTCAAATGTTCAAACCTTCAAAACTCAACAATAGGTTTGAACATTATTATTATTTTGGTTTTCACTCGGTGTTTGATATTTATATTAGAGTTTAATTAAATTTGAATTCGTGTAGTATCCATATTAGAGTCTAATTAAATTCGAATTCGCGTTGAAAAGTTTTACATCGAAGGTAAAACGCTTCCTAATAGAGACGACTCCTTATTCATGAGGATTCGAACCTAATACCTCTAATTAAAGATGAAAGAGTATTTATCACTTCACTGTCACCCTTGTTGGTTTGAACATTATTTCAGGTATAATAATTAGATGATGACTTTTAAAGTGCATATAATAAATACTCTAAATAGACTGAATACATACATATTCAAAATTGTCATAATTTTTTTATTTAAATATCATATGTAAAGATATATTTTAATGTGTATAACTAAGCTGACACGCCAAAGTTTGCTGCTAAAACAACAGGGTGGTGAACACTCAATCTATTTAAAATTTGTACTTAATCACAAAATACTGAAATAACAAAGAAATATCACTCCCTTACTGAAATAACAAATATATATATATATATATATATATATATATATATATAT
>JAJONR010013356.1:0-16474 GCA_029582245.1 Solanum etuberosum | reverse complement strand
AATTTTGTTTGTTTAAAAAATCAATTTAAATCTTATTTTAAAAAAATATTTTTCAACTTCAATTTTTTTATTTTTTTACCCCACCCTCACCCCGACCCCCACCCCAGCTCCCTACCACCCCCCTCCCGCCAGCCCCCACCAAAAAAAAATTTTAAAATTTGTTTTTAAAAAATATTTTCAATTTCATACCAAACACACCCTTAAACTTGAAATATTACTTCTTCTTTCTTTTTTTCAAATTTCAACCAATATCAGTATTAGTTGGAAACAATGTATGTATTGCCCCATTCTTAATCGAATAATAGAAAGAAAGAGAAATTACTGTTGCACTCTGCACAATCCATCAATTTTAGAATCAATTATTCCATAATAACCAGTTAAGACTGAGATTAATGGTTATGGATAATGATGCCATCAACTTATGACATTTGTGATGGCTTTCAGCATGGGAATATATCTTTGTTGAGTGGATGTTATTATCAGCACATCCATTCATTACAGAAGAAGCAATTTGCAGTAGTAGTGGATACATGGTCCACTCCACGGTCCGGTTCGGTCCAACCCCACTATTGCTACAGCTTTTGTTATCTGCTTTGTCCGCAACGATCAAGATCCAACAAGATACTCTAATCTAGCTGGTTGACTATAACTCACTTATTGCAGGGGTGGATCTAGGGCTTTTGGGTGGGAGTTTTCGGGAACCCAGTAACTTTTGAACAGATCCAGTATTTATAATGAGAAATCTATTAAATATATAAGAAATATGTGATGGAAATCTAGTGGCAGAAATGGAACTCACTTAAGTTTTGCTGCCCTGGGGACTTGTAATAATTTTCAATCTCTAGAAACTCATAAACTTAAATTTTGAATCCTTCTGTGAGTTATTCAGTGAAATGATAGACGGGTGCAACTGGCAAAGCTCTTGTTAACAAGACAGAACAGTGAGCTACTGATTTTTGCTTCTAGTTGCGCCAGCAAAAAGAATTATTTTTCGTGATGTCAATTACTAGAGAATATACTACAAGTGGATGGTTCTAACGAAAACGTGGTTGGTTAGATAACCCATAAACTATGTTATAGTACTTTGTGATCATTCATATGTTTAAAAAAATCAGTTAGTGTGACTAGAAGTGCTTCAACAGAATACTTTAGTGGAAACTCAGATGAATAAGACTAGCAATTTGGAAAGTAGATGAAGAATAGCTATAAAGTGTATAAAAATATATGCCAAGTGGTTGCTGAAGACAGCATTTGGAGATGTACTTGTAGAGTAACACTGGGGATTACTTTTGTTGTATAGTTTAAGCACTTCCGTAGTTTGATATTCTAGTGTCCTAAACGTGGAGGAACCACACTAATCCATCTTGAATTTAGTGGTTAAACTTTATGGAGGTGAGCAGAGGCGGACTCACCCCTCTAGCTGGGGTGCACGTGCACCCGTTAACTTCGGAAAAAGTCATGTATATATCTATATGTATATCTATCTTCAGAAACTGACAGAAATTAGAATATAATTAACAGTGCACCCATGAAAAGCAAGGAGTGCCATTGTGCTACTGGTATAAGCTAGAGGATTCACCCGCAAGACTTGGGTCTGAATCCAGCTAGAGTGTTTATTTGACAATTTTTATTGAACTCATATTTGAGCTAAGGTAATATTGGTGTGCCCAAAGTCTTCAAATCCTGGGTTCGCCTTTGGAGGTGACGATACTACAGGGAAGGTCCTGAGGAAAATAGCTTGACGTTTGGATGATAAAACTTAAATAACTTTCAAATTTATTACTTTTTCAATATGAAAAAAAAAAAACTGAGAGGCAATGGTTTACAATACGGTGGATGTCAGTGGTTCGTGTTGGTTCATTCATGGACGTCGGTAAGATCTATTCATTTAGCAATACCTTATGATGGGATAGCCTTAAAAGTGAAGGCCGAGTTGAGACGAGGTAAGGCTTACGGTGGGAAGAAAGGGGTAATAAGCACACCTGGAGAGCACAGTTGAGAGTTGTACGTTATGTTCGGGAGGGACAAATGGCTTCTTTATGAATTTTTTACTATTTTAACTGATCAAAGTTAAAAAGGGAACAACTTGGATGAACAATAAAAGAAAGATGGCAAACGGACAAAATATTTGTGTTTTCCTGTCCTCGGAAAAACCCAAGGAAATCATGTGGTCATGTATTAGGAACAGACAAATGGAAATTAGCAAACCAATTTCTAAACCAGAGGGAAGATAAAGCTTCAATTTTTTTCTGATTTTCATACTAATTGATTCCAAATTAAGCATAACCATGGAATTTTGCTTAAAGACCAAATAGTTTCAGGGATACTGCTATGATCAGAAGATGTTTATGATCTTAATCTATCTAATTAGCCTCTGCTGATATTTTTGTTTCTCAATCTTGCTTCAATTAGTACTTTTTGGATGTTTTTTTCCGGGATCTTCACACAAATAGCTGGACAGATTTACTGTTTATTTTTTCTAGTCAGTATACATTGATTATAGATGATTATACACATATTATACATTCACCGGCTATTGTTAGTTTAATCATTTGGGTGAACGGCTATATAGGTTAATTCTTCAAAAATATATGGCATACTGGAATTTTGTGTGCAGAAAAGATCGGTCAAGGGATATCAGAAGTAGAATGATGTAATTCTCAAAAGGGAACTCCAATAAAATGCGGAAATAGAAAGATAAGAAATTAAAGATAACTAGATAGACACAAAAAGAGGAAACAAAAAGCAACCAAAGGGTATATTAAACCCTAAGACCTCAATTCATTAATCCTACAATGAGCACCTAACTCTTACGAAGACCTCAAAGGAATTGGACTCCCAAGCAACCCTCATTTCTAAGCAATAATCAAAACAAGCTTTACCAAGCTCAACACTCAAACATGAGTTTTTAATTTTCAACATTCAAGATAATCTACCTCTAAAATGAACCCAAACTAGCTATTTATAGTTTTAGGTGAAAAAGGCCCAAAAGTGAACCGAAAGGATAAAGGGCGAGCCAAGTCGGGCTCGCCTAGTGGACTCGGCGGTGCGCCGACTGGTTAGGCGGTGGTTCCTGCTTGGTTCCAATTTCTAGCCACGTTCTGGAACTTTAGGCGAGCTGGGGTCATCGCCCAAGCCATTGGGCGGTGCGCCGACTGGCTCCTGCTCGCCAAAAGTAGCAGCATCTCCCCAAGCAATCTTCAAGGCATGGAACCCTTTGTTTGCCATCAACACGAGCTCAAGGACCTCTAACTTCATGAATAAACCTTGCATCTTGTGAAGGTCTCGAGCTTGACTCCGTGTGAATGGTCTTGATGTAATCCGGATTGCATCAGATGGCCTGGTTGATTAAGGTATTGCTCTTCAAACAGAAGATAGACCAGTAAATACAAAGTTTGTACCTCTCTTATGAAAATCTTATTATCATTCATGTTACCTAATGCAATCTTGCCTGAGAAATTCCTACTCCCACCATGATTTTCGGCATTTCAAGAGCATGTTTGAGTTATCTTTTGCTTATGAAAAAGATCACTGTTATGAAATATTTAGTGTGGAAAACATCAGTAGCAGGAAATGAAAATCCAAATGGTAGTAACTAGTAAGTACTACCAATTGGCATGCATTTTTAGGACATCATAGTATGGTCCAAAACTACTTTAAAAAGAAACTAGATGATTCAATATATTCCCTCTTATATCGCTATCTGAAGTCGGTCCAAAGGAGAAAAAATAGGTGGGGAAAAGGCATGTTTCACTAGAGAAATAGAAAGCAAAGTTCTCTTCTTCTTTTTAACACAAAAGGCACATATAGAATGTGACATGTCCAGTAAGCCTGCAAATGTTGACAAAAAAGAAAAAAAAGGGACCAAACTTTTTCCTTACTTTGTGTCTTTGATAGCGATGACTTTGCTTCTTTACCTCATATTCAGTTAATTCCATATGCTTTTAATATTTGTTTCCTTCTTCTATTTCTACTCCCTTTTTATTAAGTCCACATTGTTTATCTTTTCCCCCAGTCCCACACTAAACCATTTGCTTTTCCCCTTTTTGGACTGGTAGAGATGAGGGACTGAGAGTAAAATTCACTACTTGCATTATTGAGGAAGAGATGTCTTGGGAAATCGAAGAGATCGGAGAAGATAGCAAGAGTGAAGTGATTGGCAACAACAAAGATGGAGGAGTGATCAATGATGTTTATGTAGCAGTTGGCAAGAATGACATGTATGTTCTTCAATGGGCACTTGATCATGCCATCTCTCCGGGAATTCGCGTTTGCCTTGTGCATATTTTTCCTCCCATTACCTACATCCCTTCACCAGGTAACTTTTATTTGTCATTTTTAATTTTATGAATTTGATGCTTCTTCCAAAACAGCGGCGCACATACAGAAAAACAGTGGTATTGTTCCCTACTGTGTCTTCGTTTTTTTCCTGATTAGTGCAAAGGCCTTCATAGCAAATCATATTTCGACTTGTGATCAATCCATAGATACCAATAGAAAATAAATAGGCACTCATAGCAAGTACATATTCGAGAATCATAGAAAGAAAACAGGGGAATGTCAAGTTAGGATGATCAATAAATCAAGCAGAATCGGGAATTCAAGATCATGAACAGTATTTTCAATTACATGAAATACGAAATTTAACGTTCTGTTACAAAAATAAACATTAATTTGAGATCGGAAATAAAGCCTTAGAACCCTAAACAAACCCTTATACAAGCTAAACTGTGATAATAGCTTGTACAAAATATATCTTACATGCATCACTACTGCACCAGCCTCATCACCAAAAGATGCAGGGTAATCAAATAGTGCTAGGTTGATTTGAAATCAGATTGATTTGAAGTTTAAATTTTGTTTGGACATGCAATTTGGATTTTTTAAAGTTTTACTTTTCTCATAAACATGAAAACCCCCAAGTTGTGAAAACTATCAAAATTTCCCTAATTCTTATACAATCTTACCAAATGAGCAAATCTTACTTTATAAATAAGATATCAGAATATCTTAAAGAGCCACATTGATAAATAGAATATTTTCATGTTTCTTTTATAAATAAATGTATGTGATTACAAACTTGAAATCACGATCCCAAATCCATGTCCAAACGCCTAATTATTGATGAATACGCCTAATTTCTCTCAAGTTGAGAGAAGCTAAAATCTGGTGCTTCTAACCTTGTAGTAGCTTACGACAAAACTAAAAAGCTGCCTACCTTGACAAGAAACATAAGTTATGGTTGGGACAATGTATCTGGTCTTTTGTCAATTAAGTGGTTAGTTGAGAGTAAATAATATTTTTTTTCACATCGCATCATCTGTATTCCAATTATGGTTCTTGAACAAATTTTAGCCAAAAATAACAGAGGACCTGCTGACCAACTTGTTTAACAAATTGAAGTTTGTATTGAAAGTTGGCAAGTTATCAAGTAGCCAACTGACCAGAGAGCAGGTGCAAGCTTACATCAATGAAGAGAGCAACAGGCGGAAGAATCTCTTGGAAAAATACATCCGCCTATGCAATGATGCCAAAGTGAGTTACATTATTTGCAAAATCCTCAATTGCCCTATTTAGGGGTTAATTTCTCATATGGTCAATAGTTATTATCCGAGAAATCAACGGTCAAATTCAGAGTTTGACATTTTATAACTGGGGATTGCAGGTACCAGTAGATACTGTACTTGTGGAGAGCAAATCACCAGCCAAAGCATTACTTGATCTAATCTCTGTTGTCAATGTTACCAGCCTCGTTATTGGAACTAAACGATCACTTTCCACCATGTAAACATCCTTCTCTGTTACACCTCAATTTGATTAATTTGCAATAACTGCGAGTAGAGGTAGAGCCACCCACATACCCTAAAGGCCGGTCAATTGAACATCCTTCGTGCAAAAAAAATTGTGCATATCAAAATTACTCTTCGTTTTGAACATTCTTAGTGAATTATTATTTATATTTGTTTCAGACGAGTGATGAAGGGACATGGAATAGGAGAATATGTTCAAAAGAATGCACCGGCTTCCTGTCAGGTTAGCATAGTTGGTGAAGAAGGCAAAAAGATTAAGAAGGGTGAAGTGGTGCAGCTAAAAGGCAATTATTCCAATCCTCCTTCACTTGTGCATAGCCGGAGTCAGCCGGAGATTGCTAAACAATCTAACAGGAATTTATTTGAATGGATGTGTTTTTCTCCCAAGTTCCATGGAGACGTTGGAAGAAAATAAAGAGAACACAGGTACGAATTCAAAATTTAAACCTTATAAATTCGATAGGCAACTGAACCTATTAACAGTTTCTTACCAATGGAGAATTAAACTTAATCCGTAACTAATACTACTATATCAATTTTGGCCTTTCGTTTTTTTCTCAAAATCTTATTGACGATAGTGGTTACAACAAGATTTTTTCTATTTCCAAAAGTTTTAACCCAAGACATCTAGCTAAAGTAAAAGAATTTCGAATCATCCCCGCAACTGTTAGCACGTGGTTATATTCCTTGAGAATTGGATGCCACAAGGCTGCTCTCTACATTTGCAACCACTTTTGATTATTTATATCATTTAGTAACATTTTTCACATAGATTCTTATTATCTATTATTATTATTTGGTCAATTAAAATCGAGAACTATCACAAATGGCGGCCTCATTAATTTACTTGTATTTCAAACAACACGACTGACTAACTGAACGAATTGACATGTGCTAGTCTGCTAGACTTAAACAGTACTTCACATTTAGTATATCGTAATCAAATTTATACAACACATAACATAATGTTAATCACCACACTTCTCACCAAAGAATAAAATACTCTCTAAAGTTCTTCTTTTTGTTGCAGTAAATTATACGGAAAAGGGCCAAAAATACCTCTAAATTATAGGAAAAGTTCTAAAAATATCATTCATCTACTTTTTGGTCTAAAAATACTCTTCTATTAATCTTTTTGGTCTAAAAATACCCTTCCATTCATGTTTTGGCTCACTTATACCTTTGAAACTAATAACCCTCTCTTTATTTTATTTTAAAAAAATTATTTATTATGTGTCATTTTCTTATTGGATGTAATAAAACCTCATCTCTACTAGATTTGTTTCTCATAATTCATCCAAACCAAAATAATATACCTCTTCAAGACCTAAAAAAATAATTTATAATTTAGTAGTTTTTTTATATTTGCTATAGTTTTTTTTTTAAGTTTGTTTTGAAGTCACGAAGAAGGAAATCATTTTGACTTGGATAAATTATGGGGGGAGGGGGGGGAAATAAAAGATATTTTGAAATAAAAAACGAATAGTTTTCTGTATTTATTGTAGCTTTTCTTTAAAAAAGTTTTTTTGAACGACACGAAGCAGGTATATTATTTTGAACTGGATCAATTATAGAGAAAAATCTAAAGTTACAACAAAACATATTTCGATAATTTAAAAATATTGCTGCACATACTTATATTCCATTTAGACAAAAAAAAATCAATCTTATAAGAATCAAAGTGACCGTACTAGCTTTCTTTAATTTTCATTTAATGAAATTTGAATAGTTTTCTTTATTTTTACCATAACATTAATTTACTAAAAGTAGAAAAAAATATTATATTTATTTTAAAAGTTTTTATAGATTTTTCTCATAATTTATCTAAACCAAAATAATATATCTGCTTCATGATCCTAAAAAAATTAAAAAGAAAAAGCTATAGCAAATACAAAAAATTGCTCGTTTTTTTAAAAAAAAAAAATTAAAAAAAAATTATTGGAAAAAATCTAATAAAAAATATGAAATTTATTTCATCTAATAAGAAATTGACACATAATAAATATTTTTTAAAAACAAAATAAAGAAAGGATTGCTAGTTTCAAGGGTATAAGTAAACCAAAAGGTGAATGAAATGGTATTTTTAGACCAAGAAGATAAGACGATAAGACTAAGGGTATTTTTAGGGATAAACTACCTTATTAGACATACATCACTACTATATATACTAATATTATCCTTACTTTCAAACAATTACATATATTACCACTTTTAATATTTTATACCATATATTAATATATTATTTGAAGATACAATTAGATATCCACATCCCTTAAAACTAGGATTGATTAATTATCTGCTTAATTAACTCTTTCACTCCAAATCAACCACTATCTCTTAATTATCCCCTCCCATATTTATCACTCAATTATCTCTCCTCCTTTTTTATTCAAGAATTTCATCATACATTCATTCCAACAATAGCTAATCTACTTTCTTCTTCTCAAGATATCATCACCATGGCCGACAAATTCTCTTGAACCCAAATATTATTCTGTATTGTTCATTTATAACGAGATCAAATCAAAGTAACTGCTACAGAGAAAACTTTCAATTTAGAGTAGGCCTTGATTGTTTGTCTTCGGAAGAAATGGCTCTTAGTTTTGATTATGTTATGCCACAACACAAAAGGATCAAAGGGAGTATTGTAGAGAGTTTTTGTTTGATGGGGTTCTTCTAAGACTTTTTTTGGGTATTGTGACATGGATGTGGTAGTACCAATATTACTTTGATATAGCCCTTGAAACATGTGTATCCAATAATTAGTAATCTTAATTAAGATCTGAGTTGTATTTTTAGTAATGGGTATCTGAACATGTATATGTATCCACTATTAAATTTTGGATACATGATTTTTAACAACACGATGATATTAATAATACGACAGATACTCTACAGTCCTGATTTGTTCTTAAATTCGTGTGTTTCAGCTACATTTCATATTTAGATACACATAATTAAATGTATATGCTTATTATGTATTCAAGATACATATTTTTGGATATAACGTATGAAATTTAGATACACATAATTAGATGTATATGCTTCTTCTTTTTGTATATTCCACATTTAGATACACATAATTAGATGTATATGCTTACTATGTATTCGAGATACATGTTTTTGGATATAACATATGCAATTGATACTTGATACATCAAATTAATACTAGATACATATAAAATATACATGAAATTAATATTAGATACATATAAATAGATACATAAAATTAATACTAGATACGTATAATAAATACATGAAATTAGTGCTAGATACTTCTATGATACATATGAATGTACGTGTATGACACTCATGTATCTAAGTGTTTAGTTTGTTGGATACATCATATATTGATAATAGATACATCAAATTAATAAATTTATTATTTTAAGAGTAATAATTTGAAATTAATCAAATTACATTACCAAGATATACATGTTTTTATCTTATGTTAATAATATTAAATTAATGAATTTACTATTTCAAAAATTAATAAAATGAAATTAATTATTTATGTATTTTGAAAATCCTCAATTACTCCTCTAATTAAGGAAATCAGTTACAACCAATTAATTTAAATAAATAAATTATGTATCTCAATTTTAAAATTCAGCAGATACAAGTATCTCATAAACTCAGACTCATGTATCCTAAGCATGAAATATGGTAGATGAAGTAATATTTGAAACTATTGGGAATATTAATAATTAAGACCTAAACTAGTGGGATTTATGTGGTTTGCCCTATTTTTAGACCAAAAAGTGAATGAAGGATATAATGAAGGGTATTTTTAGACTTTTTTTTATAATTTAAGGATATTTTTGATCATTTTCCGTAAATTATATAATGGTACCAAAAAGCATTCTGACAATTTGAAAAAAAAAATGTAATGATTTTATCATGCCCAATAATCAATCAAAAGGTTGTTTTTAATTATTCGATAAAAAGGTCAAAACTATTTTTGTTTAAAATAAAATAACCTTGTCACATGTCTTGTTTAAAATAAAAATGTCTTCGCTGTTAGTCAAGTAAATAAAAAATATATATTCCCACAAGTTTACTGCTCAAAAATATTTTTTTCATTAATGAGCCTTCTGGAACAGGGATAAAAGGTCAATTTTGTTTTTGAACTACTCAAAATGGTACAATTTTGTCCTTTGTTTGGTGTTTGAAATAAGCGTTCTTAAATACAAAAAATTGAGCAATAACTCATATGGAAAATTATGCGACTACTTTGACTATTTTAAATGACAAAACTAATAAAGTATATAAAATTTAATTATCAATGGTAATTATATTAATTAAAAATATGTATTCCACAGTTTCATTTCGAAACTATTACACCCTCGATTGAAACTTACGCATGACTTAAAAGCTATACTAAGTCATATGTCAATTTTATTCGTCATGAACTTGAGAATACTTGAAAATACAGATGGGGAGCTGATTTAAGAATTTTTAAAAACACTTAAAAACAAACACATGCAAATAGGGTAGGCGTTCGGTATTCACAAATTTTGGGTTTGATAATTCGTTAATTGATAGTTAAAAATCAATATCAAATATTATTTTTTTAATTTTAATTAAGTAATTCGGTAATCGACAAATTAAACTTTGATTTGATACAGTATTCGGTAATATCGTATTGAAGTTATAGCTGATTGTAATACAAATTTAATAGAATTTCTCCAACTATTTCTATGTTTTATATGGAGGCACAATAAAATAGAAGATCAACAAGTAAGAAGATATTAAGAAAAACAAATTGATACAACTAAAAGACATATATATTTGAGTGGTTTATGTTTATTCTTTAATTTTCTCTTTAGACCAAACTAATGAGTAATAGACATGTTGATATATGGTCTTTATTAAGTAAATAATTCGGTATTTGGGAAATATCAAATACCAAATGCTATTAATGTCTCATACCAAATTTAAATCCGAATATCATGTCGAATATCGAATTACAGAATACCAAATTATTAAAAAATTAAATTTGATTTTTGATATTTTATACTCAACCCTACATTGCAGAAATTATACAATATCTACTCAGAAGAAGAAAGTTGATGTGCAGAGAACTTGAACTTAAAAAAAGAAGAAAAGAAGGTATTTTGAAAAAGAAATTGGAAATTAATTTTTTACTAAATATATACAAGTTGGGCCAAATCGGATAAAGTGGGTATAGTTAAGCTATAAACGATGAATTAGATAGCCGAATAGTTTTCCCTTTTTTTTATAATTATCCAATCAAACGAATGATCAGCAGCACCCCTAATTGGAATTCCGTAGCGACTTTTTTAACTAAGAAATAAATACACAATTGATCCAAATAATGGAAATTAACTAAACAATTGTCCATTTAAAAATAATTTCCAAACACATGGAGCCATCCATTATGACCGCCGTTGCTTTTAAGTTTTAGAACATCGAAGCAGCCAGTCCTTTAGACCTTGTTTGGCTGGTTCTACTCGTTGTGTCGTGTAATACGATATTATTAGTTTAAATATAATATTTATATGAATAATTTTACTAAATTATATTGCTTAATTTCGTTGTTAGATAACAATAAAAAGTCTCATTTTGTATGATTGTGTCATTATTTTATTTTATACTATATTCTATCATTTCATAGTAATTTTATCTATATCATAATTTATTCAATAGTTTTATCATAACGCACACATTATGTAATGACATAAAATAATATAATTTATATAATATATTACAGTGTAATACATAATGAAACAATATATAACGACGACTCAAACAGAGTGTTAACCAGATCATCCAAGAAGCTGCCTTTCCCCCTGAAAGTCAAAATTTTCCTCTTTATCTTCCTCCAATAATACTCTTTTATATTTCTACAACTGACTTTTCCCGACTCAATAGAAAAATACTCTTTCCTCTGTTTAGATTTTATATATATAAACCCAAAATACTTTAACTCCCCTAGATTCATTACTCCGCCTTCTCCGGCCGGCAAAAATTCCTGCCATGGTTAGCTTTAAAGCTCTTTCCGTTAATCTCTTCCTATTAGTATTACTATGTCCGGTGTCAGCTCAGCCATCAAATTCCCCTGATTCCGAGAATCGGTTCGAGTACCCGAGTGTCAGTCCTGCTATGGCTATTATCATAGTGATACTTATTACTGCTCTTTTTTTCATTGCCTTCTTCTCAATTTACATACGCAATCGCGGCGCAGCTAACGGAAGCATCCGTCAAACCTTCTCCATGCGACGGCGTACTGCTGCTGCTACTCGTGGACTTGAAGATTCCGTCGTCGAGACTTTCCCTACCTTTACTTACGTCGAAGTAAAGGATCATCATATTGGGAAGGGAGC
This sequence comes from Solanum etuberosum, assembly GCA_029582245.1. Lineage (NCBI taxonomy): Eukaryota > Viridiplantae > Streptophyta > Magnoliopsida > Solanales > Solanaceae > Solanum > Solanum etuberosum. The sequence continues at coordinate 4,317 of JAJONR010013356.1, read as the reverse complement.
TTTGGAATGTGCGGTGTGTTTGAACGAATTTGAAGATGATGAAATGTTGCGTTTGATCCCTAAGTGTGATCACGTTTTCCATCCTGAATGCATCGATGCTTGGCTCAAATCTCATGTAACTTGCCCTGTTTGCCGAGCTGATCTTACTCCTAAACCTGATGAACCGGTGCCGGTTCAAACTCCTGAGATGAACCGGGAATTGGGGCAAGAACAGGAGAATTTGCAGCAAAATAACGAAGTTTCGATTCAAATAGATGTAGATGAGGATTTGATGTCACAGCAAGAGGAGAGCTCTGTTAGACCAGAAGTTAAGCGAAATTTGAGTTTCAACGCGGCGAACCGACCGCCGAGGTCTTTTTCTGTGAAGAGACCAAAGATGTTCAGCAAATTCAGGTCACATTCGACCGGCCACTCATTGGTGGTACCAGGGGAGAATTTAGACCGGTACACTCTCAGATTACCGGAGAAGGTTAGAAAGGATGTTATGAACCGGGCTCTACTAAACCGGACCAGGAGTTGCGCAGTCACGCTCCCAAGACACGGTAACACTACAAGTGGGTACAGAACCGGTCCTGGAGAGGGAAGCAACAGAGGTACAAGGTCATTCAAGAGAATTGACCGGTTCGACCCGGAAGCAAAATCAGACCGGTGGTTTCTCAAGATTGCACCGCCATTCTTTACCAGAGGTTCATCAATGAAGTCACCAAAAGTAAGAGCTGATAACGAAGAAGCATCCACATCCCGCAGCAATGTGAAAGTGGCAGTAAAAATGCCATCCTTCAAATGCCTGGAGCCGAAAGGTGATGAACCGGGTTTATTGGCAAATGACTCGGCTCGATCTCCGGTTTAAAGAATGTGGTCATTGCTGACTCGGGTTTAATTAAGCGTGGCGGAAAGGGAAAACTTTTTGTTCGCCGGCAAATGTGGAGAACGCGTGGTCGATGCTAATGGGCTGGGCCCACCATCCTTTGAAACTTCCGCTGTTGACTTTAATGCACATATATATAATGTCCAAAAGTTGAATTCAAGGTTTTTGATTTCTAGAATATTCTTTAAAATGTTGATTAACTTTTATTATTTAAAAAACAAATAATTTTCAACTTTCGGTTTATTTGGGGTGATGAGATGGTGTTCAAGAGTTTGTGTGTATCTAGATTGGATGATGTAATACCTAAACACAATGTAATTATACTAAATGTTTTATTTTGTTCTTGATTGATAGAGATATGATGGTTTTCCTCTTATTTTAAAGGCTTTAATGCATAATTTAATCTTTATATTTTTCATGATATTCTATTTAGATTCTTGATCTAAGTTTTATTTCAATTGAATAGCTCAACTCATAATATAATGATTTAATTGTATATTTTTATTCAAATTTTAATTTTGTGTGTATTCTTGTTCATCAGGTATAGTTGAGTTACATAAAATATATCATTACTTGTAATCATATACATTCATCTTAAAGTCAAGGTGTTCAATTACAGTTTGAGGGCTGACTAAGTGTGTAAAGTCTTCAAATTTTCTATCTACTTCATGAAAGGCGTAACTTTAACTATTGGATATCAACGAGTTGAAATTGGTCTTGATTTATTAGTTTGCATTAAAGTTGTTCAAAAAAAGTAACATCAAAGTCAGATAAATACTTATAAGAATAATATAAATATTGATAAATTAATCAGTGTTATAAAATAACGATAATATACTAAAATTAAGAAGAGAGAAATAAAGAAAATACTAAGTGTAGTATTTTTCTTTTCACTTGTTCTTGGTTTGTCTCTTTGTTACAAGAATAGGAATATATATACATGTATATATCCACAAAGTATATTATATGAATATATATTTGTCATGTATGTACTTGGGCACCAAATACATTGTATGAATAGCTAGTTTACAACACTCAAAATTTTCCATTAAAAAGATGGCTTTTAATGAGAAGAAATCAAATCAATAACAACTCTTGCAAGTTGCAGCGCAACGTTTGAAATATGCAGTCTTTTTTTGAAGTGTTGCAAAAAATATTAAATATGTTATTTAAGTTAGAAATGCTATATTGTTAATTGCAATGACCCAAATGGTGTAAAACAGAATTTCAGAAATAGAATTGTTTTAATATCCGTTACTTAGATCTTTAAGAAAAAATTAAAAAAATACATAACAATAATAATTGCAAAAATGTGAAGCTTGTGGTGTTTGGTAAAAGTTGAACTCGAATATATAGTTTGATCCTTCCATCGGGATAAAGATAGTGTGAGTTGTGATTAAAAAAATACATAACATTTTTTTCTTGTAAGACTAAAATTGTGAGTTGTGATTGAAATTTGAAAATGTGTCAATCATTATTTTATTATTTATTAAATTTGGTTAAATTCAACCGAAATTAACTGAATAGAAATTGTCAAAATCGAACTAAACTGAATTTATTTTAGTTTGGTTCGGATTAACATTTTCACCAAATCGAAAATCAAAAAATCAAACACAAATATGGAAATCAAACCGATCCAACCGAACGCCTAGCCCTAAAAAAATATATATATATATCAAATGAGTTGGGATGGAAAGGATACATCAACACCATCATAATAGGTGTTGCAACAAGAAGAAACAGAAGCTGAGGTCCAAGGGCCGTTGTTTGGTTTCATTTTACATTTTATGTTTCGTTTTTTTTTTCTTTCCATTTTTGGGTATATTGGGCCTTTTTGTATAAATTCCAAATTTCTTAATAAAAGAGAGATCCGAGCTCCAAAATATTTGAAAGAAAAAAAGGATGTATATTCATTACTAAAACTATAATATATCTAAATTTTATATCATTCAAATAGATTGACAATAGAATATTTAAGTATATAACAACAGTAATATGATGAATTTGATTTTGACGTTAATGTTAAAACTTCAAATTGAAAGAAAATACAAAGCACATATATATGATTTTGTAATATCTGGTCGAATCAACTAATAAACACCTCTAATGAGCATGGATATTATTAAAGACAAATTTAAAGATAAAGGAAGAAAAGAGACGCTAATCATATCTTTGTTTTCTCATTGCATGTTTTTTAAATGACTTATCCCGATAACATAATAAATAAATAATTAATATATCGTTCGAAATTAAAAGAATCATATGGCTCCACGGATATTTATATTTATTTTAAAATTTTCATGTTCATATACATTGCTTATATGAAAAGATATTAAGTAATTTAATAAATAAATAACTAATATATCATTCGAGATGGGAAGAGTCAATGCTATAACTTCAATTTTTATATTCATATACGTTGTATACATAAAAAGATACTCAATAATTTAATAAATTTACTGAAATGCATATTTATACCTTTGTGCAGAATTGATGAACATTTTAGTAATTTAGTTTTTAACTATTTGATTTCTCACTTTTAATATAGTATAAATAGTGTTTATATTTTGCTGAAAATACAAACATGATTTTACTATTTAACTATGTTTTAAACTTAATATATGTTAACTTTCACTTTAATATATGCTACTTTAAAAATACTAATTTGTTACCGTCAAAATTTATGCTAATATATATTGTTCATCTTGGTCCAATAAACCTCAAGAATGTACTTTTTAGGCTATGCTAATATAAAGTCCAAAAATGTACTACCATGTAACTTGTGCTTATCTTATAGAAGATTGCTTCATTTTTTTCTTTTTTCCTAATATGAGATTTGCTTTATATGCTCCTTAAAAATTTTGTTAACTTAGAAATTTATCGTAATTTTATTTTTACCTTTCGTTCATAAGTGACGGCACATATCCCAGCTTAAGGACTATGATATTATATTTGTCTCCACCCAAATATGTGACTCATAATTTTGCTAATTAAACACAAATCATTTTTAAAAATAAAAATGTTCTAAGAAAAAGTAGTACAAATATGAAATATAATGTTTTTGAGATAGCTTTTAGTGGTCGTTTGGTTGGAAATAAGTTATGCATTAATACTGGAATAGTTATTTTGGGATAACTTATCCCACCATGTATATGGGATAACTTGCTGTTGACACCCAATTTTGGCCTAACATTTTCAAAATTCGCAACTTTCAAGTTTTATTTATTTAATAGTTCAAAATACATTTTTATAATTTTAAATAAGTTTATCGATATTTATCATTATTTGTCAAAATTTCAGGATTTTTTATCAATTAATTTTAATTACATATTTTTTGTCACAGCGAGTTGACTACGTTCAAATATTTGTTCATTTTTATTAAATCGTTATTTCTGCTAAATTGCATTTTTCATATGTCGTTAGTTACGTTTATTATATTTTTTAATATT
>JAJONR010013355.1:0-13207 GCA_029582245.1 Solanum etuberosum | reverse complement strand
AATGCTCAACTACAAGGAATCAATTCCTTTGATTGAATGCTCAACTACAAGGAATCAATTCCTTTGATTGAATGCTCAACTACAAGGAATCAATTCCTTTGATTGAATGCTCAACTACAAGGAATCAATTCCTTTGATTGAATGCTCAAACTAACTATTACAATGGAAAGCTTAAGATCAACAAGATAGTTGAAAGGATAACAAGGAATTGTAACAAAGGATAGAAAGAAGATGAGAAGCGTAGACTCAAAAAGGGGGTGAGAATAACAGATAGAACGGGAATGAGGAGACACTGACACTCCTACAATATTCGCATAAACCTATTTTGCTCCCATAAGTAGCTATATATCAACTCGGATCCCAAACAGAGCCACTTAATATGGTATTAGGCTACTTTGTCAATACTGGTACAGACTCATTCATGACAATACCTCCGGCCCTAATAAGAACCTTGTCCTCAAGGTTCGAGTAGTAAAGCGTTACATCAACAACATCATTGTCAGAAGCCCGTAACTGAACATAGGCAAAGAACTTCCTCACATGCTATGAATCCTTGATAGACCAAGACACTACTTTGGTGTCCAAAGAATCTCCTACCCTACAAAGCAATTCCATAAGAAGAGTCTTGTAGCCTGCTACTGCTACAACATTGGCTCCAGTAGGCTCACAGAGAGTTGTAGATGCTTGCATTATTTTGTCACTCTCCTAATGGCCACATGGTAGTATTTCCATATGAGAAGGGGCAAAATATTTGACTCTACTTTGTTGTGCTGTACTATTGGGCCATATACACCGTTATGAATGCACTCATGGGCAGTACTAGGGAAGTGAAGTAATATTCATAACCTTGGAAACATTTTCTGCACCAAACTTGTGCATAGCAACTCAAATGCACAGTGAAAAGTAAGTTGAACTCTTGTATACAATAAATCATTGTTTCGCAAGGTACAACGTGATCAAAATGTGTGTTGACCAACTGCTTTGTTTGTTCCTTACGTCCTTCAAAATCAGTTGTTTGCACTTGAAGGATTCCTGAAGTACCTCCTTTCAGCAAGCAAGCCAAGTAGCCCAAACCAAGTGTCATAGAAGAAGCGAATTTCTCACGCGATATAGGAGGAGCCAACTGGCACATGTTGACTGAAGGCATTATCTTGAGCAAGGAATAATGTCATAATACTGTTAAAAGCAGAGGCATAGCTGGGGAACACCCTACATAAGAGTAAGCAGTAAAAGTAAATCTAAAGGGCCAGCAAGATTGATTGTCGCCATCCACAAATCTGGTTGGGTGAGTTCATATGTTGCGACACCAGTACTAATAAGCTTTGTCCCTGTAAGTTATCTTGACAATTTCACTCAGTTGTAAGTTAATACTTGAATAAGCTGCACATTGTGTAGCTATCCCTGTACCAATATTGTATTTCTTAAGTATTACAATAGCACAAGGAATGAAAGTCGAGGAAGAAGTCTTGTTCTTGAGAGAAACCATCAGAAGAAAGTGACAAGCATTGAACATAGCAGAACCCCCACAAATGGAATCCATATCAATGAACGGATTTGCATTGCAAATGACTATCAAGAGTATAACGTATCCATGTTGTATCAAGAGTATAACGGATTTGCATTGCAAACTCCCTCACAGTTGTATGCTCGTTCATAAGCCTCTATCCGTCCAATCCAACAAACAACACATTCCTTGGTATTCTATCCTAAACCGTGCGACAATCAGACAACAGTCCTCTGATACATTGCAATCAGAGTAATAACAGACATATCCACACTCAATGCAAGGAATGATGATAGATCAATAATAATTACACCAGCAATTTGATGTTCAATTATCTCACTAATGTAAGATCCCACCCTTTAGTCATAGAGTAAGAGCATGCAGATGTGCAAAGTATGCTAGCATGTCCAAGTAAACAGCGTACCTCTTAAATGACAGGAAATAACTGATACCGGACTGCCTCATGAAAACAAACTCAAAGCACCACATGCATTTCCTACCGGCATCTCTAAGAAGAAAGGTTTCACCATGGCCAACAATTATGACACCACCAGCTTGAGCCCCAAAAGCAAGACTAGCACCAACACACCATTCTCGTCAAATTCCAGCACGTACAAAAGATTACCACATTGCTTATGCCGGAACACGATCGAAGAGAATGGAGTGAGATAAATGCTGCACAGTTTCGAACCAATAACAAGTGGATAAGCCATTTTTCATGCACTCACACATTGCTAGATCCCAAAATTGACTAAAGATGGCTGGTTGAAGAGACATTGAAAATCTCATGGTAAAACAGATTTATCAGTTACAACAAGCTTCAGATGTCAAAATTGGCATTGTAATTCAAACTCATTTCGCTGGAGACTTTCATCAAACACTATCTCCTCAATATTTAATGGCATTGTAACTCAAACAGATTTGCTTATAATCCCTCTGAATTATCCGCTACCAAATCAAATACAGTGTCAAATTTACGTTGTTCATAGATTAAATTATTTCCTGGATTGAATTTCGTCTACAGGTTCCTGAATGGTCATCTTCTGGATAGAAGATTGGGGATGATATAAAATTCATGGTCCAGGCTTATTCATGAGTAACATTTTTGTTTTTTCTTGGTTCCGCAATAATACAAAATGTTCAGTTTTGATGAAAATAATGGAATTGGAGTATTAAAGAAATCAGTGGAGAGAAACCATTTCGATATATTATCTTTCTAGTGAATTTAAATGTAATGTTTCAAATAAGTGAGTTCGATGTGATTGAATTATTATGCAATAAATGGGTTGGTTATTAATTGGGATTAATATGAATTAAATAATATGGTGTATGTTTTATCAGTAAATCATTTCTTCATTTGTTTATATATATATATATGTCTGTTACAAAATTTGCTTAATTATATGTATTATAGAAAATAGATAAATTTTGCACTGAGTTTTTATTACGCTCGTCCGCAAGAGCGAAACGCGTACCCAGCAGCGCGTGTGTACCAGATCGTTTCGAGAGTAATCCAGCTGTCGTAATCTCCTTGAATCAACGGCTCTTTTCAAAAAATTCGAGCGAGCTGGCAAGAATTTTTTTTGAATTTCAAATTCAATTTTCATCCATTCTTCTTCACCCAAAGTTTCCCCTCTATCTATATAAACCCGTCTCCACTCCTCAATCAGAGGCTTTCGTCGGAATTCCCGCTTGTGGTGAAGTCGCTGCTCCAAGTTCGTTTGTCTCAGTTCTCTGTGCCCTTCCAAAGGTAATATTCATTCCCTCTTTGATTTCCTTGTTCGCCATTCTGTGTTGATTTCCATGTTTACTGTTTCGAAAATGTACCCATTGTTTCATATTGTTGCCATGTTGTGTGTGTGTTTCAGTTTCATCTTTGAGATATTGTAGTTGTTGCATTCTGGCCCTTGTCTTTTTTACCCCTGCTTGCTTGGATTAAGTATCTGAATCAGTTTTGATTCAAAAATGGGTTAACAAACTGATTAATTCAAGTTTTGTTGAAATCTGCTTACTTTGAACCCTTGTCGAATTCATTTTGTCATTGTTTTACTCTGTTTTCAAAATCAAGTCTTTCACTCTATTTGCAGTCATTTTCGTTTAGGCGTAGGAGTTTCGAACTAATTAATACGATATGGTTGAAGTAGCCGGACATTTGAAAGAAAGATTCATATGAAGTGATTTTGTTCTTTGAATTACTATTAAAATCTTTCTTTTGGAGTATTCTTGATTACTGGTAGGCATTACTAAGAGAGCATGTCTTCCTCAAATGATTCCTCTGGCACATGCTATTTAAAATGTGTGCTCCATGTTTAGCTGACCACAAAATGAATGTGCATATTTGGAGCAATTGGATTATTTTTCTTATAATTAATTATTATTACAACTTGGTCATATCTTGATGGTCATTTCACTGTGTTAGTAGGGTTTGTATAAGTTAGCATTTTTCCTTTGCTCCTTTTATCATATTAAATAATGTTTTAATCTCTCTTTTCTGCCTTAAGTTACAGAATGTTAGCTTTAAATAATTGATATAGTAGTTAGCTCCTCTTTAAACAAATACTTTATCTAGTGTTTTCCTTACAGCTTATTATCCGATTATAGCATAGTGGTTTGAGCTAATGAAATATCTGTCCTCTTTCTTTACTTGCACACTTACATGCCGCAAAACTATTTTATTTGAAGCCAAAATTCATTTTGTTTGTGACGTGTTAAGAAACTCTTGTTGAACTATGTTTAAAAACATTTAATAAACTGTTTTCTTGTATAGTTTACTCCTTGAAATGTGCTAGAATAATTCCATACGACTTGGCTAATGTTGATTCCATTTTCTTTGTATGTGCATCAAACCCGAGTCCCTTTTGGACTCCTCTCTTGCATTTCTTCGAGTTGAAATCTTTTGAGTCAGCCCCCTATCGATGTTCGAGTGAAAAGGAAGCTGAAATACATGTCTTGGAAACAAGTATACAGGTCCGAGAATAGACACATGTTGTATACATCGGTATACGTGAAAAAAAGACTGATATACAGCATGTATACATTCCGAATACATGATATACAGGTCAAAAATGCTGAATACAGGTGTTTGTAAGCTGAATTAGGCTGTATACATTTGGTATACAGTCTGATATACAGGAAAAACAGGCTAAATACAGCCTATATTACACACACTGTATACACAGATTTTCAAAGGCAAAAGAGGGCCAAAGCCGAAGGGTAATTAATTTCCAGCAGGTCCAGGCGAAAAAATGGGCTCAAAACCCCAATGAAATGACCAGCAGATTTTGATTGAAATGGGCCAAAAAGTCTATTATTTTGGCAAATTGTTAGAGTTAGGAGAGGTTGGACCGCCCTATTTGTTTATGTATTAACTCTACTTGTTTGATTTGGGTTTAACTTAATTAGATCCCCAAAGCCTTTTCTTATTTTTATGTTTAATTTGAAGTTCAAGTTTCTTGTTAAATTATTTATTTACTTGATCGTTTTGTTAATAAAAAGGCAAATTGTGAGGAAAAAAGTATTTTTAGTTTTACAGCGTGCTCTTTCTGTTTTCGTACGACTTTCAGTAAAAGGCATCCTTCGGTCAGGCGTTCTCAAAACCTGTTCTCGGGTCAGGCGTTCTCGGGTCAGGCGTTCTCGGGTCAAGCGTTCTCGGGTCAGGCATTCTCAGGTTAGGCGTTCTCGGGTCAGGCGTCCTCGGGTCAGGCGTTCTCGGGTCAAGCATCCTCAAGTCAGGCATCTTCGGGTCAGGCGTTCTCGGGTCAGGCGTTCTCGGGTTATTTCATACCATTTTAACGCCTATTTCCGTAACTACATGCCCTTTTTTAGGAATTACCAAAATTCCTCTATTTTTCGTGTGTTACAAGGATCTGGCGCCCTGGAGCACCAAAAAAAAAATCTTAAAAAACTTTATAAGGACATTCGTAATGAGTTGGAGAAACTCACACTATATTTTAACGCCTATTTCTAAGTTTACAAGCTATTTTTTACGAATTACCCAATTTTTTTATTTTTCGTGTATGTTAGCACATGTATTTGGCATCTCGGAGCACCTATTTTTTTTTTCTAAAAAAACTTTAAGAGGACCTCTATATGAGTTGGGGAACAACCATGTATACCCACTCTATTTTTAACGTCTATTTCCGCATCGACAGCCCCTTTTTAGGAATTACATTAAATCCTCAATTTTTCGTGTGTTAGCCCATAGATATGGCGCCCCGGAGCACCCAATTTTTTTTATAGAAAAACTTTATGAGGATCTCTGTAATGAGTTGGGGAACTACCGCTTATACTCACATAATTTTGTTAACGCCTATTTCCGCATTTATAGGAGCTTTTTTAGGAATTACCCAAATTACTCAATTTTTCGTGTGTTATAATAGCCTATGGATCAGGCTCCCCAGAGCACCCAAATTTTTTTCCCCAAAAAACTTATGATGACCTCTATAATGAGTTGGGAAACCACCACGTATACTCACACCATTTTTAACGCATATTTTCGCATTTACAGACCATTTTTTAGGAATTACCCAAAATCCATAATTTTTCGTGTGTTATATATAGACCATGGATCTGGCGCCCTGGAGCGCCCAATTTTTTCCCCCAAAAATCTTTATGAGGACATCTTTAATGAGTTAGGCAACCACCACGTATACTCACACCATTTTTAACGCCTATTTTCGTATTTACAGGTCCTTGTTGAGGAATTACCCAAAATACTCAATTTTTTGTGTGCTATAGCCATGGATCAGGCTCTCCGGAGCACCCAAAAATATTTTTCTCAAGAAACTTAGGAAGACCTCTATAATGAGTTGGGGAACACCACGTATACTCACTCCATTTTTAACACCTATTTTTGTATTTACATGCGCTTTTTTAGGAATTACCCAAATTCCTCAATGTTTCATGTGTTATAGCCCATGGATCTGGCACCCTAAATCACCCAAATTTTTTTCTCAAAAAACTTTATCAGGACCTCTGTAATGAGTTGGGTAACCACCAATTATACTCACACCATTTTTAACGCTTATTTTCGCATTTACAGGCATTTTTTTTAGGAATTATTCAAAATCATCGATTTTTCATGTGTTATATAGCCCATGGATATAGCGGACCGGAGCACCCAAAATATTTTTCTCAAAAAACTTCATGAGGCTGTAATGAGTTGGGGAACCACCACGTATACTCACACCAGTTTAACGCCTTTTTTATCATTTACATGTTTTTTTAGAATAACCCATGGATCTGGCACCCCGGACACCCAAAACACTTTTCTCAAAAAAACTTTATGAAGACCTCCGTAATGAGTTGGGGAACCACCACGTATACTCACACCATTTTTAACGCATATTTCCGCATTTACAGGCCCTTTTTAGGAACTACACAAAATCCAAAAAAATTTGTGTGCTATATCCCATGGATATGGCTCCAGGAGCACCAGAAATTTTTATCAAAAAACTTTATGAAGACCTCCGTAATGAGTTGGGGAACCACCACGTATACTTGAACCATTCATTTAATGCCTTTTTCCGTATTTACATGCCTTTTTTTAGGAATTATCCAATTTTTTTGATTTTTCGTGTATATTAGACCATGGATCTGGCGCCTGGATCACAAAAAAAGTTTCTCAAAAAAATTTATGAAAACCTCTGTGATTAGTCGGGGAACCACCACGTATACTCACACCATATTTTTAAATCTTATTTCCGCTTTTACAGACACTTTTTTAGAAATTACTCAAAATTCTTGATTTTTCGTGCGTTGTAGCCAATAGGTCTAGCCCCCAGAGAACCTAAAAAAATTCTCAAAAAACTTTATAAGGACCTCCGTAGTGAGTTGGTGAACCACCACGTATATTCACACCATTTTTAACGCCTATTTCCGCATTTACAGACCCTTTTTTAGGAATCATCCAAATTTGTTGATTTTTCTTGTATATTAGCCCATGCATCTGGCATCCCGGATCACCAAAAATACCTTTATAAGGACCTCTGTAATGAGTTGGGGAACCATCTAATATACTCACACCATTTTTTAACGCCTATTTTCGCATTTTAGGGGATTTTTTTAGGCATTACCCGAAATCCTCAATTTTTCATGTATTAGCCCATGGATCTGACACCCCGAAGCACCCAAAAACAATTTCACAAAAAAATTTATGAGGACCTCCGTCATGAGTTGGGGAACCACCACGTATACTCACACCATTTTTCAACGCTCATTCCCGCATTTACAGGCCCTTTTTTAGGAATTACCAAAATTCCTCGATTTTTTATGTATATTATCCCATGGATCTGGTGCCCCGTGACACCAAAAAATTTATTCTGAAAAAAACTTTATGAGGACCTCCGTAATGAGTGGGGGAACCACCACATATACTCACACCATTTTTTTAACGCCTATTTCCACATTTACAGGCCCTTTTTAGGAATAACCCAACATCCTCAATTTTTTGTGTGTTATAGCTCTTGCATTTGGCGCACCGGAGCACCCAAAACTTTTTTCTCAAAAAATAATATGAGGACCTCTGTAATGAATGGTGAACCACCACGTATACTCATACCATTTTATTAACGTCTATTTTCGCATTTACATGCCTTTTTTTAGGAATTACCAAAAATTCTTGATTAGCCCATGGATCTGGCGCCCCGGAGCACCAAAAATTTCTTTCCCATAAAATATTATGAGGACCTCCGTAATGAGTTGGGGAACTACTAAGTATACTCAGATTCTTTTTTTAACGCATATTTCCGCATTTTCAACCCCTTTTTTATTAATTACCAAAATTCCTCGATTTTTCGTGTATATTAGCCCATGGATCTGGCTCCCTGGAGCACCAAAAAAAATTCTCAAAAATCTTTATGAGGACCTCCGTAATGAGTTGGGAAACCACCACGTATACTCACACCATTTTTTTGACGCCCATTTCCGCATTTACATGCCCTTTTTTAAAAATTACCCAAAATCCTCAATTTTTCATGTGTTATAGCCCATTAATCTAGCGCCCTGAAGAATTCAAATTTTTTTTTCTCAAGAAATATTATGAGGACCTCCGTAAGAGTTAGGGAACCACCACATATACTCACACCATTTTTTTAACGCTTATATCCTCATTTACAGGCCGTTTTTAGGAATTACCCAAATTTCTTAATTTTTCGTGTATATAAGCCCATGGATCTGGCGTCCCAAAGCACCAACAAAGTTTTTTCAAAAAACTTTATGAAGACCACAATAATGAGTTGGGGAACCACTACGTATACTCACACCATTTTAATGCCTATTTCCGCATTTACATGTTTTTTTAGAAATTATCCAAAATTCTTGCTTTTTCGTGTATTATAGCCCATGGATTTGGCGCCCCGGACACCTAAAACATTTTTCTCAAAAAATCTTTATGAGGACCTCCGTAATGAGTTGGGGAACAACCACACATACTCACACCATTTTTAACGCATATTTCCGCATTTACAGGCCCTTTTTAGGAATTTCACAAAATTCTCAATTTTTCGTGTGCTATAGCCCATCGATATTGTGTCTCAGAGAACCAAAAAATTTTATCAAAAAACTTTATGAGGACCTACGTAATGAGTTGGGGAACCACCACGTATACTCGAACAATTTATTTAACGCCTATTTCCGCGTTTACATGCCTTTTTTAGGAATTACCTAAATTTCTCGATTTTTCGTGTATATTAGACCATGGATCTGACGCCTGGATCACAAAAAAAGTTTCTCAATTTTTTTAATCAAAAGCTCTGTAATGAGTCGGGGTACCACCACGTATACTCACACCATATTGTTAACACCTATTTCCGCATTTACAAGCACTTTTTTAAAAATTACTTAAAATCCTCAACTTTTCGTGTGTTGTAGCCAATAAGTCTAGCCCCCCGGAGAACCCAAAAAAAATCTCAAAAAACTTTATCCGGACCTCCGTAATGAGTTGGGGAACCACCACGTATACTCACACCATTTTTAACGCCTATTTCCGCATTTACAGACCATTTTTTAGGAATTACCCAAATTCCTTTATTTTTCGTGTATAAATGTCCATGGATCTGGTGCCCAGGAGCACCAAAAACTTTTTTCTCAAAAAACATTATGAGGACCTCTGTAATGAGTTGGGGAACCACCATGTATACTCACACTATTTTTAACGCCTATTTCCGCATTTACAGACCCTTTTTTAGGAATTACCCAAATTCCTTGATTTTTCGTGTATATTAGCCCATGCATCTGGCACCCCGGAGAATCAAAAACTTTTTCCTCAAAAATCTTTATGAGGACCTCTGTAATGAGTTGGGGAACCATCTTTTATACTCACACCATTTTTTAACACCTATTTCCGTATTTACGGGCTTTTTTTAGACATTACCCAAAATCCTCAATTTTTCATGTGTTATAGCCCATGGATCTGGCACCCCGAGGCACACAAAAAAAAATTCACAAAAAACTTTATGAGGACCTCTGTAATGAGTTGGGGACCACCACGTATAAATCAAACTATTTTTAACGCTTATTTCTGCATTGACAGACTATTTTTTTAGAATTAAATAAATTCATTGATTTTTCATGTATATTATCCCATAGATCTGATGTAACGACCTGATCTCATCGTTAGGAAAAGCCAATGAGGAAAGAATTGGGGTCAGAAAACTTTTTGGTAGTAACTTGAAAATTCCTAGCCTAGTCCAGATTTGGACGAAATCAGAGTCAGTGAGGTCTAGGGAAATCTGGTAATGAATGAGAGAGCTAATCATGTTTTTTATCACATGAGTGGATAGCAAAGACGTTAAGGAACCCATACGACTTTACATAATCAAATTCGGGCGAGTAGAACTCCCGAAACTGATCTTAGCGTGAACGAGTAATTTTTGAATGTCATGGGTTGAAGGTGTGTTGTGAAATAGGGGCTTGAAACTCTAAATTGGACTCTTTTTCTCCGTGCAAGCCGCTAGGGCAGGGCCGTTGTAGCGGGATAGGGTCCACCACAGTGGGACAGACGTGACTTAAGTCGGAAATAAATCCCAAAAATGATATTTTCTGCAAGTTTCATTCTTGAGAGCTAAGAGAAGACCCAGGGCTTTTTCTTGAAGGTTTTCCACCTCTTCTAGCACTAAAGGTAAGGATTTTACTCCTCTAATTCGTATTTCGATCCGTAGAACTTAGATTCTTGGGTAATTATTGTTGGGGGAAGGTTTTGATCTGAAGTTAATGGTGGAAAAAGCCCTAATCTTGGGTATTGGGATCTTGGGTATTGGCCTAGGGTTAATCATTTCGATTGTAATCCGGGTAATTAGGCCTCGTTTATTGATCCTTGCGTTAATTGTATGTTTTTAGACCACGAACAAGCGGAAAGAAGCCGGAAAGGAAATATTCAAGTGTCTTAGGGTGATTCAAGCTTGGTTTCGAGGTAGGTGATGGTTTGATTTCATGTTTGTGTGATGTATGTTAGTAATTGTTTCATTGTAATGCATGTATGTATGTGAATGTTGCACTATTGATCACACCTAATGTAAATGAATATGAATGAATGATTGTAAGCCATGAATCAACACTTGATTGTATGATTATGAAAATGTACATTGTGATTGTGATTGTGGCATGTTGAATGGATCGGGTGTCATGTTTCGACACACTAACTGGGATCGGATGTCACGTACCGACATACATTTGGATCGGGTGTTATGTTCCGACACACTAACTTGGATCGAGTGTCACGATCCGGCACACTAACAATTTGGGTATGGATTCCATGAGAGGACCATTGACTTGTCATATATGCGTATTATTGAGAATGTGGATTGTACATTGCTCCTGAAATGATAATTGATATTGTATATGTTCGGTATATGCATGTTTACTATGTTGTGACTGCTTATATATATGTTTCACTGACTGGAATAGCCGCGTGATACTACCAGTACATTGTGGTTGTGTACTGATACTGCACTTGCTCCTTCTTTGTTGAGTATAGGGCATCTTCAGGCGGCTACAGACAGACCTCGTTTAGGAGATCAGTGAGAAAGATCGGATTCAAGGGTGAGCTAGTTCTTTCAGGCTGCCATGGGTCCTCTATGTTTTAGTCCACTCTTTTCGGACTCAGACTTTCTAGTTAGATTTACTCGTATGTTTAGTTTGGGTTGTACCCATTTTCCTTAGACTTGTTGAACTTTAGATGTTTTGGTACATTGACTTTCAGATTCTAGTGGTGTTTTTTGCAATGTTTTAGTAACAATTTGCTAGACTTTCGGAGTTTATGGAAACTCCACTTTATTTTTGCATTTAAACCTGCTCTCGTATCTTTAAATCTTTAGCTTTGGGGTAAGTTGGTTAGTAGTAATGGTTCTCCCACTGGAAGGTTAGTGTGGGTGTCAATCACGACGGTCTGGGTCGGGACATCTGACGCCCGGAGCACCAAAAAAAAATTTCTCAAAAAACTTTATTAGGACCTCCGAAATCATTTGGGGAACCACCACGTATGCTCACATCATTTTTAACGCATATTTCCGCATTTACAGGCCATATTTAGAAATTACCCAAAATTCTCGATTTTTCGTGTGCAGGCGCTACGGAGCACCCAGACTTTTTATCAAAAAATAGTATGAGGACCTCTGTAATGAGTAGGGGAACCACCACGTATACTCATACTATTTATTTAACGGCTATTTCTGAATTTACAAGCCTTTTTTAGAATTATCCAAATTAGGATCTGGCGCACCATAGCACCAAAAAATATTTTCTCAAAAAAATTTATGAAAACTTCCGTAATGAGTTAGGGAACCACCACGTATATACACCATTTTTTTAACGCATATTTCCACATTTGCTGGCACTTTTTTAGAAATTATCCAAAATCCTCGATTATTCGTATGTTGTAGTCAATGGATCTAGCGCCCTGGAGAACCCAAAATAACATTTCTCAAAAAACTTTATGAGAACCTTTGTAATGAATTTAGGAACCACCACGTACATACATGCATACAATGAAGCAATTAACCGACATATATCACACAAATAGGAAATCAAACCATCACCTACCTCGAAACCAAGCTTGAGCCCTCCTAAGACACTTGAGCCTTCCCTTTTCGGATTCTTTCCGCTTGTTCTTGGTCTAAAAAAAGTAATTAACGCAAAGGATCAATAAACAAGGCTTAATTTACCTATATAATAATCAAGATATCAACCCAAGGCCAAACCCAAGATCCTAATGTTCAATTAGGGGGTTTTCCACCATTAACTTCAGGCCAAAACCCTCCCCCAACGATCACTACCCATGATTTTAAGTTCTAAGAATCAAATTACGGATTAGGAGAGTAATAATCTTACATTTAGCGCTAGAAATTGTGGGAATCTGTCAAGAACTGCTCTGGATCGTGTCTTATCTCTCAAGAATGAGGTTTTGCAGAAAATAACAATTTTGGGATTTTTCCCCGACTTAATTCGCGACTGGCCCGCCACGGCGTACCCCATCCCGCCCCGGCGGCTTGCAAGGAGACAGAAGCTCAGAATTTGAGTTCCAAGCTCCCATTTCACAACACACCTTCAAACCTGGACGTTCAAAAACTACCCTTCCACGCCAAGATCAGTTTCGGGAGTTCTACTCGGCCAAATTTGATTCTGTAAAGCCGTACATACTCCTTAACGTATTGGATATCCACTCATGTGATCCAATTCATAATTATCCCCCCCCCCCCCATTTATTAC
>JAJONR010013354.1:0-21784 GCA_029582245.1 Solanum etuberosum | reverse complement strand
TTGCTATTTCCAATTTAGTTCTTTTTGGAACTCAAGGTGATACATCTAGTGACCTTAAAACTTAAGAAATTTTAAATTCCTCGGTAAAATCCTACTCACAACGAAGGATGGTTCGAGTCTTAGCTCAAAAAAATTCTGGGGTGTTACACCTTTCATGTCATTCTAAGGCTTCATAAGCGTACCTGTTATGCCACCCTAAGGCTTCCCAAGCATACCTGTTATATCACTCTAAGGCTTCTTAAGCCTACCTGTTATGTCACCCTAAGGCTTTCCAAGCCAACCTATTATGCCACTCTCATATCAAATCATAATCTAACTCTTCTATCACATGGATATTTTCGAATACAAGACCACCACTAACTCTGTTCACCAACCTACTACTCTCTCTCAAGTTCTCATGCTAACACACGACCCCTTTCGGACCAGTACCTGAAACTCTCGCCTTACACCAAATCGGTCATCTTGACTCAAATATATCTTATCATATATGTTCTAAACATTGAACAACCATAGAAAGTCTCAACATTAAAACTATGCATCAAACCCAAGTCATCAGCCTGGCCTAGTAATCATAATTTAACAAAACAAATAATATACAATTATAATCACAAATATAGCACAGTCCGAACTTTCAGTCCGAACTTTGAGTTAATATGCACAATAAACATGAACAATCTTAGCACGACAAGCCATATCTGATTCATTAGACCTTTCAAGTAATTCGGACCACCAAGGATCCTAAAACATCATCCACAATATTTAACATATAAACTTGGTCTACACAAGTACCACCCCAACATTTAAACACAAATTTCGGCCACTCATGGACCAACATGCAATAATCACATTAACAATGTTTCAGAAAATATGAGGTTTTGAAATTTTTTCTGCATAAAATCTTGATCTACCTTGTTATAGCAATTGCACGAACTTTAGAGACTCGAAAACTCCTGAAAGCCTTTTTTTTGCAAAATACCTCCGATCCTTAACGTCCCAAACTATTTCCTTCGTGCCAAGTTTGATTTCAGAAGTTTTATCACCCCAAATTCAATTTCGAAAGACCCTATAGACTCCTTAATGTCTTAGCTAATAGAAAAACTAATTCAAGTTTAGAAATATCACCCAATATATTTTTGGATTGTCCTCAACTTTACCTCACTCATATTCCGTCAGAGACCAGCTTAGACTGAAATTTTCAAATCGTTATTCAAAAAAAATTCTGGATTGATTTCCTTCACAAATAGTTATCCTGTAACGACAGAATGAGTAGTTACACCTATCCCCTATTGTATATTTTTACCATATTAACTATATACTATGATGATGTTATGAATGATGAATTTGTGTATCAGTCCATATGGTACATGAACACCTAGGTACCTTTCGGGCTATGATTATATGGATAAAATTAAGACTCTTTAGCATGTGTGTACATATTAGAGTGAGACATATAATTATTGAGGGAGTGTTAGAGGGTTCTTGAGTACTCGAGGTTAATGTAAATATATCTTTCAATGATAAAACGATCTTACTCACCGATGTATTGGTATCTAAAATCACGATGTGAGTGAACCACTCAAAGACAGTAAAGTATACTAAAATGTTTCTACAGAATAAGAAAAAGTTCAGAAAATTCGTTGTTTTGGAAAGAGGAACTTCCTCTATTTATAGAAAACAAAAGGGTACTGTGAATAGATGCTTATTGTGCCTTATCGGAAAGTCCCTTTGAAAAAGTCACAATCTTTCAAAAAAATCATAACTCTTCAGAAAAGTCTCAACTCTTTATTTTTCATTCACACCTTTTAAAATCCAACAAATATAATTTGTTTGATAGGTGTGGATAGTTATTACAAATTGGT
Organism: Solanum etuberosum; assembly: GCA_029582245.1. NCBI lineage: Eukaryota > Viridiplantae > Streptophyta > Magnoliopsida > Solanales > Solanaceae > Solanum > Solanum etuberosum. The sequence goes on along the minus strand of JAJONR010013354.1, from coordinate 19,925 downwards.
CAGATGTAAGTTATACATTTATTTTGTACTATTAATAGTCATGAAATTATGTATGTTTGAATGATTGAGGTTAATAGAGGAAAAGATGTTGTGATAGTACTTCCGTTCTTTTTAAGTTGTCATGTATATATTAAAAATATTTGTTTTAAAATAGTTGTTAATTTAAATAATCAAGAGAGAATTAATTATCTCTTTCCAATTTTGCCGTCAATATTAATTATTCTAGAATTAAGAGGCACATATATAGATAAATATTAAAGAATTAATAAGGGATATATTTGTCAAACAACACTTCTTATTAATTTTTGTTTAAGAGTTGTGTTAAATCTTATCATGACAACTAAATAGGAACGGAGGCAGGAATAAATAAAAAAAACTAGTTAACTATACTAACGAGAAGATCTATTATCTTTATCTAATTTATCTTGGGGTGTTCAAAATCGAATCGTAATCGATAAGTCAACTTGGCTTATTGGTATTGTGTTATCTAATAAACAGTTGGTGAACGAATTAGAATTTTATAATTAACGACTTATTGGTATGAGGTGGATTGTTCAATTTTCTTATCGGATAAATCGTTAACCTATTAAGAGTTACCATAATTAGCATCATTTAATATTTTTCCATAATATATAATTATATATTATTAGTCCTAATAAGGCCATAAAGCCAAAAATTTGAAAACCTATTTACTTTTCTGCTATTAACTATTACGTTACTATTTATCTATATTCTTTTTGTACCATTGAAGATTTTATAATTTAACTGCATTTAAAATAGGGAAAAAAAGTCATTTTTTTAAAGTGTATTTATGGAGAAAGAAATAAGGTAGAGATTAGCCGATACACCGATCGATAACCGTCCAATAAATGCTAATTTGTTATCGAACTAATTGATATCTTATAGATTAACTAACGAATTAGTAAATTTTAAAACCAATATCCGTTAGACCAAACCGTTAAGCGAAATTATCCGTCCGATCCGTCCAATATAGGTCCAGCCCTATAAGTATCAACAAGAAATCAGTTAGATAACCATTTGGGGGTTCTTTAAACTTTTAAATTTTAATATTCATAAAATTCAAATTCAAATTCAAATTCCAACATTGGCCTAACAAATTAAGCAATGTCACATCTAAACAAACATGAATTGAATTTTTTTTAATCATAGCATTGAGATAAGGTTTGGAGGTTTCTTATGTATGCTTGTCTTTAAGTGAACATTCAACAAAGGGAGAAGTATGTAATATATACATACCTCGTGGGCATGTTGGACTAATATACTTTAGGAATTATTTTCTTCTTTTAATTAAAATAAAATAGATGTCACTACCACAAAACAAAGCCAATTTATTATCTTTAGAATTAGTTGGCCAATATTGTCTTTATGATAAATCACATGCCATGTGAAAGTTATTTTCTATGTTCCCTCTTTGTTTTGTTTTGATTTATAAGCCCCATCTAGTATGGAAGTTCAATATTTTTCATTATGATTGGGATGCAATTATTCAATTTTTTAGTTTTAGTTTTGTGAATAATAAATCTATTTTATTTTATTTTATTTTATTTGGGAGAGGGTGAGTCATGACAAGGAGAGATAAGAAGATTTGGTTTTATTTTTTATTTTTTGAATAAGGTATGAAGTGTACATTTATTTTTGGTTGTTTTCTATTTATTGTTTGATATCTCAAAAATATACTAGTGATATATATACTATTTAATGGTGTAATTGCAATTATTGGACTGTAACGATAATCTCGCTATTATTTCTGAAATGATTAGTCAAATTAAAGTACTAGGCCATGATTTTGCCTTTTTTTAGCAAGAAATTTTTCACATAAAAATTCTTGTGTTGATATATATATACTATTTAATAATTTTCTCTGGTTTTTTCGGTTTATAGGTGGTAGCAAATTAACGACATGTATTTGGAGATAGACGGAGTAATTATATGCTGATTTTCTAGCAAATGAAGAGCATAAATTGACATAATCTAAATAGACACCAAGTTTAAGGTATATAAGAACTTTTGAAATTTATAATCTAATTAAAATAGGTTAATACAATTGTGCATGCTGTTGAATAAACTAATGGGCAATGTCATTAAGCATGTTATAAAAGTTTTTCATTAAGCTTAAGATGGGAAGTAAAAAGTTAATTATTTCCTAATATAGAAATGTATCTTTATAAAAAAAATTAAAACAGAAAATATGTTATATAAATTAGAACTAAGAAAGTATACTAACATATAAATGTATGCAAACAAAGATCAGAGATTTTTTATTCAATCCTGAATATCATCTTTGCTAGAAGGCTCTTTACCTTTATTATGAGACTTTTCGATATACATTAAATTCATAGAATCTCAATACAAATATAAAAAAAAAACCAATAGTTAAAAAAATAAAATAAAGGGACCAAGTCAACTTGGGTGAAGAAAATGTGAAGTATGTCCTTGGCAAAGGATGATGGAAATTTATAGTCAAAATCTATTTTTGTTTGGATATTTTTTAATTTTTTAAAAATTATAATGAGATGCTGTTATAGAGAACATATAGTATAATATAATAAAAAAATTATTCTCAAAGAAAATTATATTATACTATATGTTCTCTATAACAACATCTAATAAAAAAATTATTCTCAAAGAAAATTAGATTATCGTAATGAAATATTATTATAAAATATCAGATGATTATTATAGAGAGATTTGACTAGAGATGTGCAAAAATCGAACAAAAAAAATGCTATTAGGTTATTACTACTTGGTTATTGAATTTTTAATGGTTTTATAAAAAAATTAATTCGATTATTGGTTTGATATTTTTAATATTAGGTTATTGGGTAAATCAATAACACATTAAGACAATAGTAATTTACTACTTTATCCTACTTAAATACTAAATATTACTCTCTCCGTCCCAATTTATGTGACATTTTTCGAATTTTGAGATTCAAACAAGTCTATCTTTGATCGTAAATTTTTCATATATCTTTTAAATATTTTGTATTAATAATTATTGTGACTTATAGTACTTTTTACGTAGTTTATAAATATATAAATTTCATTTCAAAAAATTTGAAGATTTCATGCGCAAATTCTTGATCAAACTTAAACTGTTTGACTCTCAAAAAATGAAAAGTGTCACATAAACAAAAGGAGTAATATCAATACCGTATTGGTTACTACATTTGTCCTTTAGCCTTCAATTCACATTATTGTCCTAATTTTTTTATTTGTGTTGCACTTGTATAGTTATTTTCATGTCAACTACTATTGTTTCTATTTTATGAGCATTCCGTAAATTACATTATTGTCTTGTCGCACCAAATTGTTGGAGAAGTCATATAATTATTATGAGCATTTTCTTATCAGTTAAATCAAACACCGATAAACTGAAAACTGATAAAAATATCTTATTTAATTGATTATTGATTTAACATATTTAAAAATTAAAATTCAATAAACTAAATCGATAATTTATAAAATCGAACTGAACACACCCCTAAATTTGACTCTATACTCTGAATAATTGAATTGAAGAATAAATTTATAAGTGTTGATTGAAAAGACATTGAACTAGTTTGCCTCAATGATCACAAGTGGCCGGCAACTGATAATTGACTATACATCCTTTTTATGTTGTTTTTGTCACATGAAATGTAAGTTGTTATATGGTCACACACACTACACATTAGTTTTTCATTCGATGTCTGATATACATATTGAAGTCCGACTATTTCAAATTTGTATTATATAAGGTTCTATTCAGGAAGAAAACACTTTCTATCAAGAATTTTTTCATATTCAAAGCTCAAACCTGAAACATTCGATTAAGTGAGGAACAGTCTTATCCACAGCACTACCTCCGTTGATGGTATACATTACTACTGTTACCTAAAGAGACAGAGTGCACGTGAGATCCCACATATTTTTGAATTTGAACTAATTAATGTACTTGAGAAGAGTATATATCTTATCTTTGACCTGGCCCCCTTCCTTCTTCTTTGATATATAATTAAAGATGCACTTGGCAAACACTAGAATCTCATGGTTGGTATTATGTCAAACATTTCATCTACTTCATGATATCTACTACAAAATTAGTGTCAAGATATAGTTGAATTTATACAAAGAAAGAGTTGTATCTAATATAGTTTTATTTGGTTGGTTGTGTCTCATATTCTTAATATTATTCATATTTTTTTGACCAAATTAAATACCAAGAAAATGTTAGTCTTTTAGGTACATAACCAAGCTAGTACTAGTATTGTGTATGTGCACGTATGTGATTTTGATGTCGTAGGTTATGAAGACAATAATTTTGTATAGTTGTACAATTTTGTATATTAACGTGAACCCAATTGTATAGTAGAAGTAATATATGGCAAAATAATTAGACAATTAAGGAGTTTTATGGTCATGAGAATTATTCACTTTTTTTAAAAAATAATTTTTTATTTTAGGTCAATATCAGTCTTAGGTCATAATTTTTTTTTATTTCAGATTTGAAAAAGTACTACGAACCATGCATCTTTAACTCTAGCTTTATAAATTCCAATATTTAAAAAAAAAAATGAAATTTATAACCAAACGCCTAGCAAGTAAAGAAAGAATGAAAGTCATAAAGATGTTACTAATGATCTTTACGCTAGTGAGCTTTCAAACAAGTAGTATCGCCACAAAAAGTAGAGAAGAACGCAGCTAATTAGTATTGTCAATAGATTTGGCCAAACTTAATAATTTTAATTTAATGCTTATATAAATATTAATATATATATATATATATATATATATATATATAAATATTAAATTTTAACTTTAGTAGAACTGTAAAAATGTAACATAGTAGAACTGTAAAAATGATAGGTAATGAAGTTGAGGAAATTGAACTATGACTCATTGTTTAATAAAAAAGGGTTAATAATGCTCAAAACGTATTATAAATAATTTAAAAGTATAATATTTTCTTTCTACCTATTAGATTAAAAATGGCTTTAATGTTTTTATAGGTCTAATAATGTCCTTTTTTTAACATCACATATAAATCATTTAATGAAACAAGTGGTTTCATCTTATTGGTCTCAAATTACATGTCATTGTGTTATTAAAAATGACATTCTTAGACTAAAAAACACCGAAAATATTTTTAATCTAATAGATGAAAGGAGAGCATTTTTGACGTTGTTTAATTAGTACATGTTGACCAAGTCATGCTAAGTTTTACCACCACATATAAATCTCCAAAACTATTGGTTTCTTTTTTAAAAAAAATAATTGAAGCCATGCAATGTTTGTCATTAATTTTGTCCTTTGGTCTCTTATTGCTCTGTCCATTTTCACATTAAATACACTTGTACAAGTATACTATTTATTTTGTAACACCATGAACAATAGATGATGGGGATACAAGAAAATGATTTCACATTTATATAATTTAGTAATACAGCAAACCTGTATGATAGATATGTTAATGTAGGGTACCCATACAATACAAAGACAAGACATAAATGGCCCCCAACTTATTCCAATTTATCCATTGACACAAATTTCATAACATGTCCCTTTTATGTACCCTCTTAAAACCTTTATTCACCACATATTTTCCTTTCACATATCTTATACTCTTTATATATATGTTCCAAGTCTTTTAAACATTACTCAAAAACAAACACTATAATTTCTTCAAAAAATTTTGAGTTTTCTATACATGGCTACTCTTGCTAGTTCAATGTCATCGTTAAGGAGTTCGAAAATGAGGAAATGGCAAGGATGTTCGAAGCAAGTTAGACAACAAAGGGCTAGACTTTACATTATTTGGAGATGTACAGTCTTGCTTCTATGTTGGCACGATTAATTATAATCGTTGTCATAGGCTTAATTTCTAGTTAAGTTTTGTGATGAAGGATGGATCGATTGTATAGGTTTTTTTTTTTTTTTTGAAGGGTTGTGATTATAGCCTAGCCTTAATTTTTGTGTAGGAGTAGTGTTAAATTACATGTACAATGTAAAAATGTATACAAAGAGTGAATAATATACTCAAGGACACTTTTCTTATTACTAATTGCAATTTGATTTAAGAAAAATGAATATCAGTAAGTAAAGAATTCTGCAACAATAATTTAATTAGAGTTTCTTCTAAGGGTAAGGAGTAGTAGGAGATTTGGAGACTTTCTATTTCAGAAAATACCTCATTTGCATAAAAAGACTAATGTTTAAGTGATAAAAGGCCCAAAAACAGATTTATACTATGGTGAAATTGTCAATTACACACCTATACAGACTTTGAGTAATGTTTCGAAAAATTCTTCTATATTAAAAAGACTAAAATTAAACAGTAACCATCAAATCTGCTTATGATTCTATGAACTTAAATCAAACGATGAATTGTATATGAGATTATAACTACATTGTTAGCAGCTATGTTATTTATTTAACTGCCAACGTACGTTAGCCCATTTTTCGACTTTCTTTTGAAAAAATCATTTTGAAGCTAGGAGGAGATACAAAAAAAAGAAGAATACATTCTAGAAACTAAGAAAAAAAACGTCATTATGATGGTTTGTACCAGTTTCTTAAATTTTGAATGTAAAGAAATTAAGTTCAGTAGTGGTGGGGAAAGGGGAGGGGGAGGGGGAGGGGGGTTATAAGTATAATTTAGGGCCATAAAAATGAAAATAACATTACATTGATTGGAAATAAATGATGTGAGGTAAAGTTAAAACATTCTCTTAAAGAGTCTAAGAATAACAAACAATCAAAAGACAATAACGAACCGGAAAACTGGAACCATCGCATGACATAATGTGATCGAAATCTATGCAAATGCCAAATACTACCTATGACTGTAAACTATATGTAGTCACTGTTAGCATACTACGTAAACCAAAAGATGTGGGGCACAAGACTATCGAAGCAACTAAAAAAAAGACCATAACGTCAACAGTAGTACGTGACAAGCTCAACTGAAGGAAGCAAATATGGACCAGTACATGATTGCACTTCTCTATAGATAATAAGCTACTATTTATATACTTGTTCTGTACAAATACTTCTATACCAGGATAGCATACTACTACTTTGAAATAGCTCTCAATTAACATTACAAAATGAGCATAACAAACTGGAATTCTAAAGATGTTTGTTTCTACCAAGAAACTTATTTAAAACTAAAGCAACATCATGACATATACCCTCTTAATTCACATGTATAGCCTGCGGTTTTCAAAGATTTCCCATCCATCATCCAGAAGATCCGTGTTATGGATCACTGACTTAACATCTTCAGATGCCTTGTGCTCCTCCTCATGACAAGACACTGTATCCGTCTTTTCTGGAGCATGCAACAAATCTGCAGGCTCAGGAACCTGATCTGATATCATACTCTTCGAAGATGAACTTGATGAGGCTAAGATAAAGCTGGTCTGCCCGGAACATAAAGATTTGCGAAGAGGAACACGATCATCAAATTTCTCTTTCAACAACCTCACATCTTGGCATATGACAGAGATTTCGCCTCTGCAAAAGGGTGCAACAATCTATTGAGTATTCTAAATGACTAACAAACAAGTAGAGCAAAATAGCACAAGGATCTGGGTGGAGGGAAAAAACTGAAAAACAACTGCCAGCATGATTAGAGAAGTAATGCAGACCTTTTTCAATTTGTGTTCTATAACTTAGTCTTGTCTGACAATTACTAATTGCAGAAAGCCCATGCTCTCAAAATTAATAAGTAATAGCTTTGATCAAAGAAGAACAATGCCATCTTCTATTTAAACACTGCTTGTATAAAATGGTGGCATGTTAACAGTATATCATTAAATAAGCCTTTGTCATTAGTAAAGTTTTTTGTATATTTTTTAGAAAAAATAATTTTAATGTAGCAAGTCTGACAGAGAATAAGCAGGTAGCAAAGGGAGAAATATTTATAAAGCAAGTTTGGCAGAGGATATTCAGATTTCAAAGGGACACAACGATACGATGTTCTTTAAACTACAGAGATATTGAAGTACAAAATATAATTTCAAATTGGTTATGACCCCACTCGTACATTCATATGAGAACAGTTTATGGCTTATGGCCTTATGCTAGTCAAATTTGGTGATATAAGCATAGTTCATACGAAATTCAAGGAACCCCTAAATTCGTTGATTCTTCATAGACATACCTAAATGCTATTTTTTCTTCTTTTTCCCAAAATATGCTTAATACATTAATATTCTCGAAACATATGGATCACACTCACTCTAGGTTAATGTATACCAAAAACCATTGTACTAAAATCTTTCACAATAAAAATAAGATTTAATGCAAATTCTAAAAGAAAAAAAAAATGAAAATAGGACGTGCACTGAAGTCACTTTATAGTTATCTAAACTCATTCAAGATTTCAAGGAAGTATATCTCTTTTCACCTCTACTAGCAAAGGTTCATGTTTTTCTCCTCAATGATCAACTAATTAACCCAATAAAATTCTCAATAACTTCAAATTTTCAATATCTGTTAAGTTATTTTGGACAAATAAATCCATTAGTTTTACAAGACATCACCAAAGTAGAAAGATCTTAAAAATAAAGCCTATTATTAAGGCTTTTTATAAGCAAGAATGAGCTCAACAGAGAAGGAAAAGTATCAAGTTCCGAAAAAAAGAGGGAGAGAGAATATGGAGAGCAGCATGTAGGATGAACTTGACACAACATATGGTAAGAACTAATAAGCTATGGTAAGAGGGAATTGGAAGCAAGAGCCTTCAAAGTTGTCAAGATTAACTAAAACTACAGGAGAAATAATGTAAAAAGTGACTTAATGAGGGGCAAAAAGAAGCTCTCAAAAGAGACGACAGACAACTACATTAAATAACGGTTGAGGGAGAAACAAGGAATATGCAGGGAAAGGACAGATGCAACAGCCATAGGCACAGAAACATCTACAACAACATACCCAGCGCAGTCCCACTAGTGGGGTCTAGAGGGTAGGATGTACATAGTTCTTCCCCCTCCCTACCTTTGGCACAGAAGTATCTGAGAGTCAAAAAATTAAAAATTGTGATTCTACCTCCACCTCTGATTAATAGTAGTACAGCACAATGTTTGCTCAAAGGAATTTTAAACCAAAGAAAGAAAAGCATGAGGATATTGTATGATAGACGGGGTAGACCTGCGAAAACAGATCACAACACAAGAATACACTGAATAAGGACAGCTGCCCGCAAATACTATGTAACTACAATTTGCAGTTACATATATTAAATTTAGGCAAACACAAGCTTGAATCAGAACACTGATTTTACCTTGGCATCGCAACCAAGCAAAGTCCCTTTTTCAAGCAAATAACCCATATTCGGAGAACACAAATATCAAAGGAAATTTTTAAAGAGACCAAAATAAGTTATACTTACTGCAACGTATCAACAACACGCCCCCGATCCACCAGGAAATCCCTCAACTGTGCAACAGAAGAACAAGAAGATAAAATCATAAGACTACAATTACATTTTACTATCCATATATAATCCATTTAAATAGTGAGGGCCATTACCTTAGCATTTTCTTCTGCCTCTTGCTTCAGAACATATGCCTCTTGCACAACTTTTTCCATAATGATTTCCTGATCAGCAAGCGCTTTACGTGCAACCTCTTGCTTGTCTAGTCTTTCTTGCTCAGCAGCTTTCATTTCATTCGCAGAAGCAACCATTCGCACCTCAAGTGTCTGACGCATCTACACAAAGGGAACTTTAGATGATCATGTAAAAGAAGAATATCATACTACTATTTTACATCCACCTTTTTCTTCTATTTGTTAGAAAAATAAGTACAAGCAAAGCATCTGTGATTTAGAAGCTAGATATCCACGTGAAAGCTACCACTCAAGTCCTTAAACCAGCAATACGAAATAAAGAAAAATTTCAAGAACAAAGCAAAATAAAGAAAAAAGGAACTCTGCTCACCTCACTAATGAAGGCAGAATACCCTTTCAAAGGTGCTATATCATGTTGCACACACTTGTTTGACCATGAAGGTTTTCCTTTATTATTCCTCTTAGAGGTACAAACACAAATGTTCACATTAGTTCAGCTTTTCTTACTTAAAATTTTTCCCCATGTTAAACTTGTGTCCTCTCACCTTCTCACAAACAATCCAATAGGTCATCTTTTTGAGACAGTCTCCAGTCCTAGTGTCCTACATGTTTGAGAATAATTCAGCATGTCCGAGACTTCTAGTAAGCCGTCATATCGAGGGAAAGCGACAGTTAATGAAAAGCAGACAATGTGACAGTCTCTTTACATGCAATATTTGCATGACACAAGTCATGCTCATTAGCTCTTTGACAATTCCAGGAATTAATCAAAATAATGGAGTTAGGAATAGAAAATAAACAGAAAGAATATGAAACTCTGAAACACGCACGCGCACAAGTAAATTGAAAAAAATATGTCACAGGTCAAAAAGACTTGCATACAGCAATTTCTGTCTCACATTCAAGGTGTGGAGAAGATATGGAAGACTGTATAAGATACTCTCCTTACAGAGTCTCTTATACCGCTCCTCACTTTAACAAACAAAGACTACAACATGCCCTCACCTCATCAAGAACTGCGAGAGATTTGTCCCTTTCATCTGCCAAGCCGAGCAGGCGAGATTGAAGCTCTTTAACTTCAGTAGCTAAGATGGACTTCTCACCATAAACTTCACCAGCATGCTGCAAAATGATTGTGTAGCATAGTTGTTAGGCCACAAGTGATGAAATAACTAAATTATAGTGGCAAAGAGAAACACACAGTTGAAGAGAAAGGCAACCATATCATTTGCTTCCTTAGCATGTCGTAACATTTCTTTCAGATCCTCTACCCTCTTAAGCATATCCAGTCCCCCCTTAGCAGCTTCAAGCTTTGCCTGCTCTGCAGCTTCCTCTTGGAGTTCAACTTCTCTCATCAAGCAGATAATAGACTCCACAGCCAAAAACAGTGTTTTCTGCACCAAGATTTAATTAGAGTTCCAGGAGTTCACGAAGAAAATTGCTAACCTCCCTTGTTCGACTTCAACTGATAATTCAGGAAAATAGGCCCTTCCCTATTCTCGGTACCCATCTTAAATGAATTAAAGATAAGTTTGGCATGTGTTATGGCCAGAATAAAGTAAATACGGGGAAGACTCTAAACATGGAGAACATATATGCAACCCTGACCTATCCCTTGCAGAAATATAGAAGTCCAAGCTGATGCATACACCAAAGTATTAAAGAGCTAAAGAAAATTACAACTGATAAACAAATGAAAAGGGTAGTGGATGTGCTTGTACAGACTATTTGCATCACAAAGAGATGATAATATCAGAAATAACTAAGCAATTGATCAAGCATCCATTATGAACAACTAGCCAGTGCTACCTATTCCAGTTAGGGATGGCACTGGGGAGGGGCGGGTATAGTCAAACCCACACAATTCTCAACCCTCCCTGCCCCACCCCGCATAACATTTTTTCTATTTTTAACCCGCTCCACCCCACCCCACATAAACCCGCACGAACCCGCCTTACCCCACTTGAAGTTATTACTGCCACACATACGTCCTTAGTTCCAGGACTAACTTATTGTTCGCAGTGGATTAATCCCCAATTTTCTACTAAAAATTAGAAAGAAAAATAAACTAATATCAAAGATATGCAAGAAGAATAAACTTAAATCAAAGAATTGCAAATTGTCAAAGTTTATTACTGCAACCAAACTTTTACCTAGAATTCTTAACTGAAACTGTCAAAGAATGGCATTACTAGTGGCCTAGTGGGAGCATATTGGGAAAATAAAACGAAATTGGAATCACAATTCGAGAAAAAAAATCCGTATATTAAACGCCACTGTGATATGTATGAATTATGAGGGATCTACCTGTTAAACTCTACATAAAAACAATTGTTCTTAGATGGTCTATAAAATTAAGTTCATGATAAGAGTTAGAATTAGAACACAAGAAAGTAGGAGACCCACCCCCACATAATTTTAAAAATTAAGACTTTGACCCGCCCACCCCGCACCGGCACCGCCCCATTGTCATCCCTAATTCAAGTGAATTGGTAGCTGACAACAGTTTACTGTAACAGAGATAGGAGAAAATGCATATATACCGTAGTAAAACCTAATTGATGAACATTTGGCATAGATAAACAGCAATGGAACTTGAACTTCTCACTGCAATTGAAGCCCAAATAATATATATAAACCATAACAGACACCACTAAAAACAAATCCTACATGTGCAACCGAACTATGCCTAAGAGCGCCTGTTGACTTCCACTTGAAAGCAGCTAATGCTCCCAACTTTGCACAACTACACTGGCTAGGTAATCTAGAGGTATATTAACATATTTACCACAGTTTCTGTTAGTCGTTCACATTCCGTAGAATACTTAGTTTGGAAAAATTATATAAAGTGTACCTTGTTACTTTTGGCTTCTGTCATCATATCCTCAAGAAGGTCAATACTACAAATTTGACCTGATGCAGTGACCACTGAATTTGGCATAGACTCTTCTTTAGTTACAAGAATTACACCCGCCAAATCTTCACAAGATGTAGCATCGACTGAATCACTGAGTTCTGTTTTTTCTTTTTGATGAAGACTCAGTTCTTTTTTTTCTAGCTCAAAGTTATGCACATCTGGTGCAACCACAAACTCTATACTATCTTCAGAACCACATAAAGTTTGAACACTCAAGGGCGCAACCTGACTCCCAGGATCTTCCATGTCCTGATTGTCCAGTGAAGAAACTTCTTCATGTATCCTTTCGTGCATAAGTGCAGTAGAATCATCAGAAGATGAGTTCTCAGTCCCTTCAAGAGTATTATGCAGAACAACACATTCCGTAGGCAGACAAAGCTGATTGTCAGCAACTTCAGCTCCATTGTTTTTGTTTGCTGTGAAAGAAGTTGCTTCAGGATTTGCAGGGTGTCCACATTTCTCATTTTCAATTAGTAAGTGTGCACACTTCTCATAAACATCAGCAATATCCTCACCTTCAGCATTTGACATGACATGCATGACTTGGCAGGGTTCGTAGGCAGTAACTTTGTCTGTACTTTTGTCGCACTTCTCCACAGAGACCGGTGCCCCACCTCCATCGACTTCAAGCGGTACATGATCTCCACCAACAGCATCATGATAATTCTGAAGAGATTCACCATCAGTATCTTCAATTGTTTGATGATGTCCACAACCAGCATCATATAATGATGCGCCATTTTGCAGTTCATCTGAGTCTTTTGTATTGTGAAGAAGAAAAGCATCAGGCTGTGGAGCCCCATTAGCATCTACTGCAGCTGAGGCAGGCAGCATATGGGGAAAAAAAATACTTCAGTCTGATTTATCCAGTAACAAAGAATATGGAGAGCTTCCAAATTCAAGAACTCGGGTAAATGTTCAAATTTAACCAGAGAAAAGATAACAGTTTCACCAAAATTAGGCCTTACCTTCAGATGATATGCCAGTAACCCCACTATGCTCTGAAGAAGTTGAGGGAAGCTTAGTCAAGCAGGGGATAACTTCAATAAGGACTACCTCGACAGCCGTGTCAGCATCCTTACAATGCTCAATAGCAACAGCTCTAAGAATTCGAGAATCAACCTGACCAATTAAGAAAACATGGCGCTCAAACTTTATCTTTTCTTGGTACATGTTTTGCAGCAAATCTCAAAATAACTTCACATGGATAAACTTTCATAGGATAATGACGGAAAATCATTTTTATTTACCATCATCAAGATCGATTCTAAAACACTTTTAAGACAAAAGACTTCAAATATCCCAAGGGGTAAAAGCATCAAATATGCACTCTGACACATTTTAAACAAACCAATTAGGATAAAGTAGAAGATACTAAGTAGAGGTAGAAGAAAATACAAAAAATAATAATTGAGAACTTCATATGTAGGAGAAACATCATATAAAAAATTATTGGTTCAACAAATTTAAATTCTAGAAACTTGTGAAAGTTGTATAGAATAATATTATTTGTAGAACACTATCAGATGATTATCATATAAATTGGAGCTAAAAGAGGACAAAGAGAGTAATATTGTTAGAATTGCATGATTATGTAAACATAATTTCATAGGGAACCGACATTTGTAACAAGTTGTGACTTTCACCAAATTAATAACAGAGTTCATTTGATGTCCTCGAATGTGAATTGATGTTCTACATTGCTTTAAAGATATATGCTTCACAGATGCTAAAATTATGCCAGTTCACCTTAAGCTCAAATGAAAACTTAAGCATATTACGGGATCTTAAACTGATATAAATTATCATCATACCTCAGGAAAAATCTCCTGCAATGCCCTATAAACTTTCTTAAATCCCATCTCCAACAACTATGAATGCAATTCTGCTCAGAAAGATAAGGAAACGTAAGCATCAGTACTACTAAACGAGATCACAAAAACTCAGATTGATAACAAAATGTAATAACACAAATAACTGAAGTTATAATAAAACGCAGAGATCAAATCAATTAACTACACCTCAATCACAAACTAAACTAATTGGATTCTATATAGTCATCTTCATCCAGTCTTCTCCATCACAGCTCTTTTCATTCTAATATTATAAAATCCTCGTAAAATTTATATGAGCGAAGAAAACCCTAACACTCCATTAAATCATCAAAAAATAAATTAGAGATATCAAACGTCGAGAACTTCGTATCCAAAACAGAGTCAGAAGACGGAATTGAAAAAACACCGACTTAACAATTCCGGCTCCTTTCTTATTCAGAGGCGAGAAAAGTAAATCAATCAAAAGGTCACAATCTCAGATTCCATACTACACGTACAATAATAAGGTAAAACCCTAACAAATCATCAAATTCATCAGAATTTTGAAACGGAAGAATTCAATCTCTTACCTTATGAAACAAGTCAAGGATTTTGGAATGCACGGCGGAGAAGGAGGAGCGGCGCGGCGGTGAGACGGTAACCGGCGGGAAGCAAAATTATGTGTTATGGAACGTAGCGGAGAGTGGAGAGAGTGAAAGAAGGTGAAACAGCGAGTCGTATTTGTAGTTGTGTACAAGGAGACCTACGCCGCTAAGGAACCAAAAAAAAAAGGATGATAATGTCAATTAGAAATTTGTGTGAGAATAATTTTGTAAATTTACATGGCGGGTTGATAATGGACTCATTCTAATCCATGTTGGGCCCCACTTGTCCATGTGGGCCCTATCTAAACCTTTTTGCTCCTAAAAGTTGAAAAAATAATCAAATTAGTCCATAAGGTATAGAAGTTGATCTATTTTGATCTTCAATTTATACCTTTTGACAGAAATAGTCCCTCATATACATATAAAAAAAGTGTTCCATATTGATTTTAATAGTAAACATTTTGAACGTATGTGCAATTCACGTGACTTGGGGAAAACATAGAACCGAAATTTATAAAATAGATCAATCAAAAGAATAATAACCTGCTAATTTATTTAAATATTTCTGAGAGTGAAGCTGATTTTTTTATCCTTCAAGACAAAGAACACTCAATTTACCCTCCTATTAAATTAGGGCAGGCAAGCATGAAGGTGAAGCACCTAAATTGTTGCTTATAATATATATAAAATGTGAAAATTTGCCTCCAAACTTTTTCAAAATGATACTCATCTACTTTTTGTTAATAGTTGATGTTGTTATATTTTTTTCTTTTCGTTATGAAAAATGGATTAGATTTATCCTCTTATTGATTAACGTATAAATCTTATAATATATGAATCTATTTTACAAGGTTAAATAGTTAAATTCGTCTATTTTACTATCATTTTTTCTTAGCGAATTTTAGTTCTTTATTTTTTTTTGTTTTTACAAGTCATATGAGTTGTATATGAGTCAAAGATGTTAAGTTTTATTTCTATTATTTTTACTAGTTTTTAATATTTAAGATCAAAATAATACACTTTTTATATATACCAAGGATCAAAATAATTCAACCTTTATACTTCAAGGATTCTTCCTAAAATAGGGAGGAAACTACCAAGAAACCAGCCACTCAATGATCACGGCTGTTTTTCTCTCTCTTTAGTACACTAATGTTGGCTATACCAAAAATGTAATGTTAGCTAATAGCTAATAGTCAAATCTTTTGTTTTCCTTTTTGTCCTTTTTCTTATATTTGACTTCGTTTGATAATAAATTTAAATTGAAACTTGAAAATCAATCGATTGTACAGTATAGACACTTATGATCTCCCCCTTTGTGCCTTACGATAATGATTCATTATGCATTATAAACTTTGAATTTTGTAATTTTGCCTTGTTTGGACATATATTTTTTTTTTTTAAAAAAAAAACAATAAAGTTTTATTAGTGGACATGAAATTTCTACCAAAAATTAAAAATGCTTAAAGATCAAATTATCAAAATTCAATCAAATTTCATGACCAAATATGAAGAGTAATAAAAGGTGCACGAACATAGGCTCAAGTTAAGGACATAAGAAGAGTTCAAGAAAAAAACACACCTCAATGGAGTATAATGTAGGTAGTGTACTCCGACACAAACATCATAGGCTGATTTCACAACTCGGACCCATAATCTATAAATCAAATGGAGACAAATTTACGATTGCTCTCAGACTCCGTTCAAGATAGGCTCAGGTTAAGATTAAGGATGAAAACTGTTTTGCAAGAATACCAAGTAAAGTCAATGTAACAGCTAAGTCATGCAAGTTGCAAGAAATGATGAATCACTACTCTTACAGAAGAATTTCACCTTCTTTTTTTAAAAAAATATTGGAGGTTGGGAAGGTAAAATGGGGGAGGGGATTACAAAGTGGATAATCGAACCCTCACCAACAAGGTGAAAACTTAGGTAGTAGCCAACCAACTAAGCTATTAAGATTCCCCTTCAGAAGAATTTCACCTGCTACGGAGATTTTAAGGGTAAAAACGAAGAACTCAATCAGGAAATGAAATGTCTTGGTATGTTGCAACAACCTTTTACTCAGTTGCATTATTTCTGTATTGAAGATGTCATTTTACACAAACTGGGCAAGGTTAAGTCCTTGCTGGACAAAAAAAAAGTGTAGGGGGAAGCTATCTTTAGGAAAAATCTAAGTCACTATACTCGAGCTTAATACAAGTGATACCAAGAGTCAGATATTACAATCGAAACTGTAGAAATTTACATTGCCTGGTTAATTGAAAACGACTACAAAAATTTTATACAGTCTGCACCTGCATGGTCCATTTACGCTTAATAAGCCGCACGTTGGTGCCAAAGAAAGGTCAATCTCCCCATTATCTACCGCAATCATTGCTCAACTGACTTCTTTTGAGTCCATCCTTGCTTCCCTTGCCCTACATGACAAGTTGGATAAATTTTTATGATGTTAGCTCCAGCAAATATCAGACACAATGGACCAATTTTGCTGAACTGCGATGAAGCCGGGTATTCTAATTTCTAACAAGGAGATTCAAATAAACCTAGAACTCAAACCTGCAACATAAAACAACTATTTAGCCACCTTTGCTACTAAACTAGAATCTTCCCTTATGTCAAGGAAATTAAACAATTTATATACAAAAATAGTATAATTTTCCAACCAAGGTGATTCAATTTGAACCCTTTCCAGACCATAAAACTCCTCCCCTGTTGTCGAAGAATTTCTAAGTTATGCACTTCCATTCAAGAAGAATCCAGAATTGCATCACCCTTCTGAATATGGCACCCAACCAGCATTTGGTTACACTATTTGAAAGCCTATATCACTAATACAATTATCTATGTCACGTCTACTACCTATTCCTATTTTTGTCATTGGATTTCTTCTATAAAACAAAGCAACATATTCTTAAGACATATAATTCAAACATAGAATGTGCTGAATCAGAAATATTTCCCTTTTCACTGGGTTAACATCGAAATCTTATAGCCTAACATCCTTAAAATTACACTATCCGACAAAATACCCTGTCTCTATCAGCTTCTATCAACATACAGAATGACAATCAATTTAGTCATAAAAGGCAAAACAGTATATTTGATATTCATTATGCTCAAGCACAAATGAAAGTAACGAACAAAATACCTCTTAAATGATGTGTGGATAAGAAATTGCCCTTCAAAGAAAGAACGGAACAAAGATTTGTGACAATTACATCATGCACATGCAATAGCATGAAGTCACCTATGCACTACTTGATGTTAGCAAAATAGAGTCATAATTGGCTCAATGGTCAAAGATCCAGAAAAAGTTTGTAGGCCTCGAATAGTGAAAGAAAGACACTCATGTACCAAGCAAATTGACTCCTAAGCTACCAGGATGATTGGGTGACAAATTTTGTTTCACCCCATCATAACATACAAAAGCATGAATATTATGCAGCAGCAACCAGCTTCGTCTGAGGAAACAGAAATAAATACACTTTTTTTTAAAAATTCCTGTTTTAATATCAAATTATGAAACACTAAGAATAAAACTTACGACATCACAGCAGTATAGTATTATCTTAGACCTTGCTAATTAAACCACACAACACAAGCACGAATATGATAGAGATTTCAACATGCAAAAGCACTTCATTTCTACATAGGAAATATCAGAAGAAATTGTTTGAGACTCACTGAAGCCTTTTGACCTGTCAATTTCCTAGCAGAAGGTGCTCGAGCAACTGATGAAGCAGCAGCTACACTTATTCTGAAGTACAGATTGTACCAGGATGAAAGTCAACAACTTAGAATCTTACAACAATGTCACTAGGAATAATTATAATAGCGAGCCATGATTATCAACAAAAAACAGACAATTTAGAAGTAAAGTCGGTTCTTAAGACCTTTTATGAACATCTACATATACGTCAGTCTCGTCCACAATTTCCTCCTGCATCCATGATGAATCCAGTCATGAGTAGAATGTGGTTTCAGTTATTGAAAATGATAAAAGCTGAAGAAAAAGGCATTCAGTAAAAGGAAGATATAAGTCTAATTGGATAATGAATTTGAATTAATTTTGGAAGTTAGCCAACAGGATGTTCAAAATCCCCACTTGGAAACTTGCAATGAGTTGCAAGCACTAAGATAAAACCCATACGAACTGATACATAAGGTAACACATTGGGAAAGACAGTGAAGAAACAGATTACCTGCAGGAGTTCCTCAAAAACATCTTCCAGAGTAATGATGCCAATGACTTCCCCCTCTTCAATATCTTCTGCTAAATATGTTGAGTTATTTGTCGTAACACCATTTTGATGCAACGACGGGAATTTAATTTCTTGATTCTGCAACGAGACCTTATCGATATTTATAGTAACAGTGTCTGATTTTTCATCATTCTTGCACAGGAATGGTGTAGTTAACTGTGAGTCCCCATTAAAAAAATTGTTTTCTCCACCTTTGACACCAGCTCGATCAGAAACAAGGTTGCAGTCTTTCTTGCTTACTTTCTCTACAGCTGCCATGTGACTGCTTCCCTTTTGAAATTCATTGAGAATATCATACAAAGGCATATCCTCTGGTACCCTGAAACACTATGTATGAGAAATTATATTCTCAGCGTAGTCTACGTCAAAAATTAACACATAACGTACCTAGGCATTCTCCTGATGGAAACAGCACTAACGGGAGTCTCTGTTTCTGCTCGTACTGTAAGAAGACTCTTTACCTGTCCCATGTAAAAGCAAAAGGGAAGCTGATGCTTCATTAAATCACCAAGGGAAACATACACAATGAATATTTTGAGATCAAATTTCCCACAAACCAGTAGAAGTCCGATAATATTCTTTGGATGTTCAGAATAAACAGGAACACGGCTATGACCTCGTGCTAGGATTTTCCCAATCGCTTCCCTGAATAGATGAGCTTGTTAAATAAAGAAAACTGTACATCTCTTGCCACAATCATTGATTGGGGGGGGGGGGGGGGGGGGATTGGGGTTTTAAAGGACCAAAA
>JAJONR010013353.1:0-10750 GCA_029582245.1 Solanum etuberosum | reverse complement strand
TTTTTTTGTGTAAGCAAATGTACATTAGAGTTTAATTACCAAAATATTACTCTATGTTTGCTTTGATGATATACAAATATAAGAAAGGTTGAAGGAAAGGAAATAGATCAATGGAAGATGAGGAAAAATCTTAATCCTCTTGACTGATCGGTCAGTAAAATATGTCGAGTAAATATTTATTTTTAGCTTTTGATTTATTTTTTTGGTGTAAGCAAACGTACATATTCATTAGAGTTTAATTGCATGTATGATTTCATAATTATCTTTTGAAAATGTAAGAATTTGAGCATGGACATTTTTGCTCTAACTTTTAGTTTTTCTTGATTTCCAGATTCAAAAGATAGGATTTCCTATTTTATTTACGAGTATGATTTATCTATTAATTTACTTTAATCATACATATATTAATTGGAGATGTCATATTTTCTTAATTTGTTTAACATAATTTGAGTGATAAATTATTATTTATTATTCTTTAGTTTGTTTCATTTTTTATGTCATAAGAGTAATTTATTTTTCATATGGTAGATGGAATAGCTTGAATTCTTTATTTCTTGAAATGCCTTAAATATTACTTTTATATGTGATTTTTGAGTTATCCTCTTTTTATTTTTTATAGATGATGAATTCATAGGAAAGAATGATACCATGTTGAAAAGAAAGAGAAACTATTTCAAGCAAATTGCAGAATTATGGAGATTTATTTGGTTACTTTGGATGAGGGGTGAGATTGAATAAGATAAGATAAAAATAAAGAAAAAAATATTGCATACATGAGTTTTATAATTTTAATTCATCACGTGTGTATAGTACTACGATAAAATATTTTTCTTATTTCTAATATTTCCTTTTTAAAAATAAGAAATAAAAAAAAATCAGCTAGCTAGCTATAAAATAAGTCAAGTTAAAAAAAAAGTAGAATTAAATATATCCAAAAATAGAGAAGTTACTCAATATATATTATTTATTACTAAAACTCAAGATTTCTAAAATTGGTATTAGAATAATGAAATATATCTTTTTATTTTCTATCTTCTTTTATAATGAAATAAAGTGATCATACCGGAACATACTAAAATCCACACAAAAATAAACTAAAGTCCTATATTTCGGTCATACTAAATAAACTGAAGTCTTATATTTCGGTCATACTATATTGAATTGTAAGAATAAATTTGTGTAAAAATGGAAAAGAATTTATAAAAATTTCGATATAATATTCTTTTTCTCTGTTTTTTTTCTTTTTTTCTGTTTCTGTCATCATTTAAAAATTTTGATTCTCTCTCTAAATAATTATACTTTTAATGATTTTTGTAATTCCTCAAGAGTTTAAGGATATTCATTATTCATTATTTCTATAATTGTTCTTTGATACTTAAAATAATTCAGAAATGATGACATAATTTTGTATCGAGTTGTTTGTTGAAATATTAATATCAATACTTTTAAATTTTATTATTATGAATTTGTAGGTTTATTTTTATTTGATTTGAAAAATAGTTAGTTATTCCTTCCTCTGCATTACTATTGACATTTTTTTCTGATATTTTTCATATTTTAACTTGTACAAAATTTATAAACAAAATGAAGACTTTTAAAAGAAGATTATGTGTCTACCATGTATGATCTTTTGTTATCATATCGAAAAATAATATGAAAGAAAGTTTAAGTTTAGTAGTTCCTCATATAAAATAATCATCGCTTATTTTAGAAAAGAGGAGGAAAAATTATTTACATTTCATTTGATAGTCAACGGTGGATAAAAAATTAAACAACAAATTATTTAAGTTAATTTTTTTTTCAAATATAAAACATCCTTATCCCTACAAAATAATTAGAAATTTGTATCTTACGAACTGAAACAAATAAGATGATTGATATTATTAAGTTTTAATTTAAGTATTAATCATATTTTTTCTCTTTTTTTTATATGAACTAATTAATTAATTACAAAAAAATTGCATAATAAAAATGTAACATAAGCACCAACTCCAAATGGATTAATGCAACATAATGAGACTAATTATGTCAATATAATGAGACTCTAAATGAGAGTAAAGAATGCCATATTCATGAACGGACAAAAAATATTATTGAAGTGGCAACGTAAAGATGCATATTATTATAATATTAAAATGACATACTAACTTTGTGTCTCTCCTAACTTTGTACTCCAAAACATAGAGAAAATGAAAGAAAAATAAATAATTTTGTTTGATTTATTAGATTAGAATAGATGGATCCTGTTTAATTTGTGCTTTATTCATACTTAAGAAATAAATGATAAAACTACAAAAATATAAATCAACAATGACAAAAATATATATTGTAAATTATATACACTGCATTAATTTTTCTTTCAAGTTTATTTCTCTCTTTACATACTTTTTTAGAGAAAAAATAATTTTTAGACTAATTTTTTCTCACCTTTACTTTATTAATTAATATAATAAAACTCAAAAATAAAGAAACACATCCAATTAAGTGTTACTCTAATCTATTTAAATTTGAAAAAGGATTAAAGTGTTTCAAATATTCAAAATTTTAAAAAATCTCTTACTCTAATCTTATAAAAATATATTTAATGAGGTTTTATTACCACGCGGACCTGTTAACTAGTTCAAATATAAAATAAGATGAATAATAGCAAAATTGAACTTAAGTGTTCTTTCACTTTTTGTTTCATTATTTCCTATATCTCACTTTAATACATTTCCAAGGCTATTTATAGCCAAGAAATGGAATTACTTGGCGTAACCTATTTCCTATAGTAAAATGAGTTTCTAGGACATCCACACCTTATTTTACGACATTTATTTATTTTACCTAAATAGTAACAAAATGGTTTAAAACTATTTTAACTTTTTTTAAAAATATCTCACTTTAATACATTTCCAAGGCTATCTATAGCCAAGAAATGGAATTACTTGGCGTAACCTATTTGCTATAGTAAAATGAGTTTCTAGGACATCCACACCTTATTTTACGACATTTATTTATTTTATCTAAATAGTAACAAAATGGTTTAAAACTATTTTAACTTTTTTTTAAAAACCTTAAAATAAAAATAAGCTAATACAAACCGGGTTGCATTTTCTCATGTAGTGTAGGTCGGTTTTGTAACCCGCCATTTTATCCCCCATCCGCTATCCGTATCTCGCTGCCCTCTTCTATAAATTCCCAAATTCAAAGTATTCACGAGAAGTTTCATCACTATCCTCAAAATCAAACTATTTTCATACCAGATCCGTTGTCGCTCCGATCTTCCAACTTGCTGGAATGCCGGTGAACTTGACGGCTAACGCGATCTCGGCGATCAACGCCGGTGACGTGAACTCAAAGCCAGTGATTCAGGTATTGGACATCAAGCTAATCGGCACCACACAGGAACGGTACCGACTCACACTCTCCGATTCTGAGTCGACTCAGCAGGCTATGCTAGCTACTCAGCTCAATGACCGAGTCAAAACTGGCCGTGTTCGTAAAACCTCCGTCATTCAGTTGATTGAATACATCTGTAGCACTGTTCAAAATCGCAAGTATGAATTTATTATTTTCTTCAAGCTTCAATTATGAAACTGTATGTATAGTATACGTGATTACATTTGCTTCTACTTTTGATTGAATATAAAACTTGCAATATTTGCTTTATTATGTCTTCTTATTTTACCAGGTCTTTCAATGTAAAATTGGTAGATTTTGCTTTGTTTTTGTTGTTTGAACTTTATTAGAATGCTGATGCCCTGGTACAGAATTACTCCTTAATGATTTGGATGGTAAAAAAAGCACTTATAGACATTAATTATGTTTTCTCCCATTTCCATTTTGGGCACATTTGTGTTTCTCATTCATACACTAGTCATTTCGATTGTAACTTTGATAGATTTGGCTTGGATTTTGTTGTTTTGACCTTTAACTTGAATGTTGATGTCATCATAGAGAATTATGCCTTAGTCATGTTGATGAGCACTTTTATGCAAAATACTGTACACATATATAACTTCATTGTGTTTTCTCTAATTTTTTCTTATATGTGCATTTGCGTTATCATCCTTCACAAGTCATTCCGAAAATAAAGATAGATCTGGCTTTGATTTTGTTGTTTAAGCTTTAGTTACAATTGATCAAGGAATTTATTTTTGTAATTGGTTCAATGGTCGAGATTCCATATAATTCGAGTATGCAGTGCAACATAACAAAACACAAGTTTCTTGTAAATATTTGTTTCATTTCTGGTTGGTCGTAATTTCTAAATGGTTTCTACATAGACTAGGGATTGTGTTGGACACATGAAACAGTTTTCCCTGTGGAAATTGCTGCACTGCCAAAGTTGTGTCATCTTTGCCTTGGTGTCATCGTGAGTTGGGTGCTGAAAATAGTTTCCCATAGATTAGAAGAATATGAAATTTCTGTGCATAAGGTACTGTATTAGGGGATTAAGCAAGTGTTTGTTTTGTCTTATAAGAGAGTAATATCTTATTTTTCCCTAGCAATCTGGATTATACTTTTGATTGGAACTTGGGCTGAGTTTTTATCTTGTTTTCCTTGCAGAATCATTGTTGTTCTTAACATGGAAACTATTATACCAGAATGTGAAATAATTGGGAACCCGAAAGTGATTGTAGAATCTAATTTAGGAGCTCAGAAAACTATATCTAATGGAGCTTCTGGGTCTGCAAACTTGGGTAACAATGGTAACTTGAGTACTCAAAGATCTGGCCAAGCAAGCTTTGCTAACATTAAAAATTTGAGTGCCCAAAATTCAGGTAATAGCATGCAGAACTATCCACCAACAATTCAACCCGCATATCAACCTCCTCCAAATTACAAGAGCCATGGGGCAATCATGAAGAATGAAGCACCAGCCCGCATTATTCCAATTGCAGCATTGAATCCCTATCAGGGTCGGTGGGCTATTAAGGCTAGAGTGACTGCAAAGGGGGATTTACGTCGCTATAATAATTCTAGAGGAGATGGCAAGGTCTTCTCCTTTGATCTCCTTGACTCTGATGGGGGTGAAATACGTGTGACTTGTTTTAATGCTGTTGTTGATCGCTTTTATGACAAAATTGAAGCTGGAAAACTGTACATGATATCAAAAGGCAGTTTGAAACCTGCTCAGAAGAACTTCAACCATCTAAAGAATGAATGGGAAATATTTTTGGAGACAACTTCAACTGTAGATGTCTGTCCAGATGAAGATGCCTCTATACCTAGACAGCAGTTCTCATTTAGACCTATTTGTGAAATTGAAAGTGCAGAAAACAATTCAATCATAGATGTGATTGGAATTGTGACAGCAGTCAATCCTTCTGTTCCTATTCTGAGAAAGAATGGAATGGAAACTCAAAGAAGAATCTTGAATCTGAAGGATCAGTCTGGCCGAAGTATTGAGCTGACCTTATGGGGAGATTTCTGCAATAGGGAAGGTCAAAACCTGCAAGAACTGGCAGAAGCTGGGTTTTCCCCTGTTTTAGCTGTTAAAGCTGCAAAAGTTAGTGACTTCACAGGGAAATCCATTGGAACCATTTCTTCCACGCAACTGTTCATAAATCCAGATTCCGCAGAGGCTCAGACTCAAAGAGAGTGGTTTGATCAGGGGGGGAAAGACATTGCTTCTCAATCTATATCTAGGGACAACATGCCTGTAGGATCAAAAAATGAGACACATAAGACTGTCTTTCAGATCAAAGATGAAGGGCTTGGTAGGTCAGAGAAACCAGACTGGGTTACAGTTAAGGCAACCATAACATTCATCAAAACTGACACTTTCTGTTATACTGCTTGCCCTTTGATGATTGGAGACAGACAATGTAATAAGAAAGTTACCAGATCAGAAAACTCCAGATGGCAATGTGATAGGTGTAATCAAGAGTTTGAGGAATGTGATTACAGATACCTTCTTCAAGCTCAAATTCAAGATCATACTGGGTTGACCTGGGTGACAACTTTCCAGGAATCTGGCGAAGAGATTTTAGGCTGTCCTGCGAAGGAGCTGTACATGATGAAATATGAAGAGGCTGATGATACCAGATTTTCTGAAATTATTAGAAACTGTCTCTTCACACAATTTCTGTTCCGGCTAAAAATCAAAGAGGAATTTTATGGTGATGAGCAGAGGGTGAAAATTACAGTTGTCAAGGCAGAGAAAGTGAACCATTCTGCAGAAAGCAGATATCTCATTGATTTAATTTCAAAATTCCGTCTGTCTTGAACAAAGGAAGCGATGATAATAGATTCTTATTGTGTCCATCTTTAGGCAATCCATTGTCCCTCTTTTCAGAGAGATTTAGGTAGAAAGTCATTGTTTTAGTCAGGTGATTCTTCTTTTCATTGCCATAGAAAGGTATATTACTTGCATTCTTGGTTAGAAATCCCACTTACTGGTCTAATGTAGCTTTAGTATCCATTTCATTTGGAAGGAAGACGGTCTCACCCCTTCCCGTGAGTTGAATTTGCAGTACTATTCATTAGCTTCATCTACAAGGACAATCTTTTTATTGATTTAGTGAATCTCTCACCATACCCTCCACCCCCAAAATTCATCCTCCACGTCCAACAGCGGTGTTACTCACTTTTGCCGTCTTGTGAGTTGTAAGTGAATTCTCAACTTGTCTTTCAGCTGTTCTTATTTTATAATATAAAATTTGGATTCTGAGTTCGGAGAAGCTCATCTTTACGTCTGTTGGGAGACATTATCAGGCATGTTAATATTTGCATTTGCTGGATTTTTTCAGCCTCTTCAAGAGTAAACAAGTCATCCACAGGTTTATGAGTCTTAGCTATTGCTATGGCTCAGCTGTTAGTTACATGTTTCCTTAGATAGGTGCGTTTCTTCATAAGAAGAAATAAGCTAAAATAAAGAAATCTGAGCTAAGAATTGATAGTTATGTAAACATTTTATTGATGTTGACTGGAAACATGAGATAGATACAAGAAGAGAGTTGAGAATAATGCTTGTTAAGTCCGCTTGACAGGATCAAAATTGGAAACACCAATTATAGCGCCAAGAATTGCAGCAAGCACAACTCCACCTGCAGAAATGCTGAGCAAAAAGTTCTTGAGGGATGGTGAAACACCCTCAGCTGCTTCGGCTACGTCGGGCATGACCATAGAAGCAGTGAGTGCAGCTGCTGTCAATCCTGTCAAAGCTTTCTCCTTAAGTGAAGCCTTCACTTGAAACTTTGCTACTGGTTTTGATGCTGAAGTAGTCTTTGAGGGCCTTACTGGCAATGGCTTCAAGAAAGCCTCAACTCTTGGTTGTCTCTTGTGACTTGTGTAAGTCGGTGGCATTGCCATGAAAACTGCACAAGTAGAAGCCATAATTTGCCTGTCTAGTTAGGTCTGTGTTGAATGAAAGTGTTGTTCTCTATTGTTAATTGGTGAGTAGTTTTGAGAGGAGAAAGATTGAGATGATCGAGAAAGGCTTTTCGATGAGAGGTGGAAAATGGATCAATTGCTACCACCTAATCTGCTTATGTGGCTCATTCTAGTTGGCTCTCATGGATAAGGCTATCTCATATTCTGATTGCAACTTTTAAATAGTTTTTACCTGAGGGAAAACCCAAACTGCGGTTATTAGATTGGAATTCTTTGGATATATTATATAAAAAGGAAAAGGTTCAGAAAAGGCTTATTTATGTTATTCGTTAAAAGTTTGGCTCATCTATGTCATTGTTGTTAAAGAAAAGGCTCATTCATGCCTTTTTCTTTAACTCCGATTTTACAAAATCACTTTTTACACCCCAAACAAGGTTTACAATTGAAGTTTTTGAATCAAATATAATATTTTTGCTTGTTCTTCCTTAAGAATACATGAAGAACATAAACAACTCTTAAATTTTCAACATATTCAATTATTACGAAATCATCTCAAATTTCGGCTACATCATTAATTTTTTTATGAAAAACAAAATTCTAAAATCATTTGTAGAGTTTAAAAATTCACCCGTATTAAAAAAAATATTTCAAAAAAACAAAAATCATTTCAAAAATTTGCTTTGATTTGTGTTTTTCTAGTTGTTTTTGACATTAAATATTTGTTCTCTAGTGTTTTCTGAGTCTATGTTCAAAATTTTAAATGATTTGAAGTTGTGGAGAAAATTCTACCATTAAAGAATGTTGAAGTTTTGAAACTTCGAAGAAATTTCAAGTGGGTCTTGTTGAGTTAGGTTGAATTTGCCCTCAAAGGATATTGAGTTTCAGTATCTAGCTCGGAGGAAGACTAATCTTGAAATTTGAGGTGATTTCATGAAGAATTGAATATGTTGAAAATTTGGGAGTTGTTTATGTTCTTCATGTGTTCTTGGTGTTCTTAAAGAAGAACAAGCAAAAAGAGTACATTTGATCCAAAAACTTCAACTGAAAAGTGTTACACCTTGTTTGGGGTGTAAAAAGTGGTTTTGCAAAATCGGAGTTAAAAAAATGGCATGGATGAATCTTTTCTTTAACAACAATGTCATAGATGAGCCAAACTTTTAACGGATGACATAAATGAGCCTTGTCTGAAAGTTCGATATCATATTTGAGCATTTTCCCTATATAAAGTCAGACTCATAATTAGGGGTGTTCGTAGTTCGGTTTGGATCGGTTATCGATTAAAACCAAAATCAAACCAATCTAGTCGGTTTTTTAAATTTCTAAAACCAAACCAAACGAAAAAAATAACTGTCGGTTTGGTTCAGTTTTTCTGGTTTATTCGGTTTGAAAGTAATAGTAATTTTTTTGAGGACTTCCGTCGATAGACACAAACACCTAGCACATGAACAATCCACAAAAAAACTATTGTCGGTTCAATTAAGCAATACTAGAGTTATTATTACACGAACAAAGTGTTTCAATTAAGAGAAATTGTGATTATTTTATGTGAAGTAGGGTAGGTAAAGACTAAAATGAATTTTGATGGACTTGAATTTAGGATTGTTATAGTTGGGCTAAAGTGTTGGGCTAAAGTGTTGGGCTGAGGAAAATTATAAAGTCAAAGACTTAAATTAATTTTAAATTTTATAAAATATTTATATTTTATTTATGAATAATATATAAATAATTATAAAATTTATATATCTAATTTATCGGTTCGGTTTGGTTATTTTTGCGATTTTTTTTAATAAAATCAAAACCAAATCAAATAATATCGATTTTCAAAATTTAAAACCAAACCTAATCAAACCCAACCAAATATCGGTTTTTTTAATCGATTTGGTTCGAATTGCGGTTCGATTTGATTTTTTAACCATAACCATGAACAACCCTACTCATAATTATCAAAATATAGGAGTATCTTCTTTTTAAAAGTATATTAAACCACACTTAGAATTTTATTTACCACTTTAAATTTCCTTCATAATTTCATGTATAAATTCTATGAAATAAATATGTAAATAATGAGTAGTGAAAGTGGGACTGCGTGGAACTCTACTCTTTTAAGGAAAGCTACTATCTTTACAAATTAATATCTTGAGGTTCGCTTCAATCCATAGTGATTTTTGTTGACTACAAATCATATTAGAATGTACTTTGAATCCCAGTGGAATTTGTATGTACATTTCTTGTTGGAGCTCTTCTAGTAAAAAGGCGCCGTGAATATTATTGCTATTTAATTTTGATCTTTCTTACCTGCCGGTAGAGCCGTTAAAATGGGCTTAGTCCATGGGGCTGGCCCAACTCATCTCGTTATTGGGGTAGGGTTGTCATAAAAAATTTCAAGCTCATTTAAAACTAGGGTTTATAAGTTCGACCCATATAAACCCTTGACCCTTGAGGCGTGATCGAGCTCGGCCCATGGGCCAAAACTATTTATTTAAGGATAACTTACATAATTCTTATTAGTGTATGAATTAATTACTTAGATGCACGCTATGTTGTAATATTACGAATTTTATCAAATTTTGGTGTGTCCAGATACATGTATCTCCGGATACATAGACTCAAAATTATGTGTAATTTGTTCTAGATACACTCTATCCAAGTGGATTCGAATGTATCTAGGATACATAGACAAATATCGCGTTCTCACCTCTCTCCCATCTCGTTCGTCACTCTCTTATCTCGCTCGCATATCTGGGATGCATCACATCATATACATGTATTTTGCGTATTTAGTATCCTAAATACATGCTAATCACACTAGATTTTTTGCTAGTTTTATTGAAAAAACACCATTGTTTGCCATATTTGATATGAAAATATTCTTATTTTCTCGATGTTATAGAATTTTAAGTTTGAAAAGAATAAAATAAAGCTAACCTGCCCCAGCTCGTGGCCCTTCTAGGGTTGGATTGAGCATTTTCAGGCCCTTCCAAATGAAGAGTCGGCCCGCCCTAGCCCATCAAATTTCTGGGCCCGCGAGGCTTGGGACGGATGGGGTTGGACAGACCCTTTTTGACAACTCCTACTGGTAGGGTTGAAACATTTTGAAGATTTTTCAAATTGTTTTATCTTTCATAATAATCTATTATTTACGTATTTCAACTCATGCTCATAATTTACAAGTACATTATGAATTTTAAAATTTTGTTCTTTGATATCAATTGTTTCATTACACAATTATTCATCATTAATTTTGCACCTGACTTATTTTGACATTACATTATTATTGCATGTTATATAATTGGTATTTTCACATCTTTATAATACAAATTAATTAAACAACATCTTATTTTATTCTTTACATAGCTTCTATCATCTATCATCTATGTAGAATAAATTTTATGAGAACAACATTTCATACGATGTTATCGTTAATTTATAT
>JAJONR010013352.1:0-13482 GCA_029582245.1 Solanum etuberosum | reverse complement strand
CCCCCCCCCCCCCCCCCCCCCCCCCCCCCCCCCCCCCCCCCCCCCCCCCCCCCCCCCCCCCCCCCCCCCCCCCCAAGAAGGATAAACATTTATATTATTATTTCTTCCGTGAATTAAAGAAGTTACTAATAATTTAATTATATGTTACTTTCTCCATCTCAAAGTATTCATCCTGTTTCAATCTTGTACACCCCTTTAGAAAAAAATGATAAAAAATATAGTTTTATATATTCTATTTCACACGCCCCTTACAAAAAATAAACGTATATAAGTAATAAAACATAATAACAAATTAAATAACTTTTATTATCAATTAATATAGTACAATAATTTAATCGTTAAAAAGATCAAGTAAATTATAATTAAATTTTTTTACAAATTACATCACACAAGTATATTAGTAAATTAAAGTGTCATGATCTTATATTTTGATACATTCAAAGAAGGAAACTATGTACTAAGAAAAGCATATCTAATTGACTTTCTCCAAGAGTATTTCTTCATGAGGCTTTCTCAGAAAAAAGTAACTTCCCTCGTAATCTATTTGTCGTCTTCAAGATCGAAGCAAGTGTGCAGGAAAGAGAACTTTAAAATCTTCCATTGATTTCCTTCTGAGTTATTTGATCTTAGATGCATAGGAACATGTATTGATGTACCAGATCGGCTAATGCTCCCAGGTTGATGCAATGTGTTCCACCAATTGACTGAAGACTTGATTATTGGTATATCGATCGGTCCAGACGGATTGAAATAGGAGCCGGTTCGACAGAAAGCTTTTGAAAACGCAGTGCACCCAGGTAAATAAGGAACAAGATGAATACAGAGGTTCCCGTTGGTTAATTGTGTCAACAGAGGCAAGGAGTACCACTGGACTATCCCACTAGCAATCCTACTTCAACGACATTCTCGTAATACGTAAATTCTCCCTATCCTGTAGGAGTGACAGCCGTAGTGCAGATCGATGAAGATCTCCATTGTATTCGAGCAGTCAAGGATTTGCTGGGAATTCCGAATCGAAGAAGAGGCAGATCAAAATATGGTGCGGAAAAAACAAAATAGATATGAATGGAAGATGCCTCTGGAACGTAGAAAAGAAATGCAAGTACATACAACTGCGGTAATGCCGCATCATTGATAAAGAACCTTGCCATCCCCAGCTTTGTCCCCTGCAACAAGTTCATTGGCATATTCCCCTTCCCCTTCTATTCCCAAAAGATGTTCAATAGGCTTTCTTTATTGATTCAAAAAGCTTCTTTCCCGCGACATGGACACTAAGGTTAGTTTCCATAGGGCAAAGCAGCGACCTCATTCATTCATTCTAACTCATTGCCCTATTTTCTCTAGATCTAGTCTATATAATGATAATGACCGAGACCCGTACATAAGATCGTTCTAGCTTATCTCCTTCTAAGGAATGTCATGGCTCCAACTGGTCATAGTCTTTTTATGAGATTTTGCCCAAGGGATAATTGTGTAATGGAAGAAGCGTTGGACCAGTACGTGAAAATCAATTCTTTCCTACAACTCAACACATCTCATACCATGAAGAAGTTGCATTCTCGAACCCCACAAGGCCACAATTTCACAGCACCTTCAACAACTAAAAACATATATAAAATTCAGAAAGCAGACTCTCCAGTTCTGGAGCTACAAAGTATCTGCACAAAGAGAGAACTATATGTAACCTGAAATCGATTTTTTGCACCAGCTCCATCACTACACACATGGGATCAAGTGCTTCTTCCAAATTTCGGGATGCTTCTTCTAGAGTTAAACTTCCATTAGTCCATGTTTTGAGAAAAAGTATCTCCTTGTTTTCCCTGAACTCAAAGCTTTATCAAATCCACAGATACCAAATAAGCATGTGAGATAAGACAAATAAAGAGATATCCAACTTATCATAACAACCCAAAACAGAAAGCTACTTCACACTTACACTTGTAACTTGTTAGAATATTACCTTATAGAGCACCTACGTTTTAGTAACTACATTTCGTACATGTGAGAGGAGTCAATTATTTTGAAAACATTTCCTTCTTACTCATAGTTAAAACTCGATCACCGACACCGTCACCCTAATAGAACACTCATCTTCCATAAACTGCAAGGTGCACATAGATTATAAATTACTACACGTTCTAGGAAAAAGCACATTAGATAGTACTGAGCGAGTAGAACACTCGAGTGTAATTGAACACACACCCACACAAAATAACCAGAAGAACTTGTAATGTTAATCCAAAACAGATATTC
This sequence comes from Solanum etuberosum, assembly GCA_029582245.1. Classification (NCBI taxonomy): domain Eukaryota; kingdom Viridiplantae; phylum Streptophyta; class Magnoliopsida; order Solanales; family Solanaceae; genus Solanum; species Solanum etuberosum. The sequence goes on along the minus strand of JAJONR010013352.1, from coordinate 11,229 downwards.
AAATACTTTGCAACATGCAAAAATGGCTAGAACAGATTTTAAATGAGTCAATCGCCTAATAATATGGAATATAGAGAGCAACATCTACAAGAAAAGGCTCAAAAACTTCCGCTGAATAGTATTCCAAAAGAGAAGATGCAAGAAAAGATGATTTGTTGCAGGTACAAGAGATAAGGTTTACTTCGTTACAAAGATTATTGACATCCGACAACAGAAACTGCATGGTCTATACTTTACAATCATTGCCCCGGTAGAACCAGAAAGAAATTGGCATAAACTAAGCAGGAAGTCCTCGGATACCTCGAGAAACCAACAAAAGTGAGAATTCACAGCAAATTCACACTTCAAAATAGATCTGCAAAACCTAGAGATGGATTCCGTGCGCCATAAGCTCACCCTTCAGGTCTCACTTCCAGCATAAGAGGCGGCCAAGCATTCTGACGGACGTTCTTTTCTGCAACTCACAAATCTGCTCATATTCCATACCTATATAGCAAAATCAGAAAACTTAACACAACTGCACCAACAAATCCAGACCTATCAAATTCTGTAAATACTCAAAAATCGTCAACCATCTCTGGTAACATAAGAATAGTTTCATTATGGCAGAAACATCATAAAAAACATCCTTAACCCCTCCGCCCAAACTTCCAACAGCCACAATCAAGGACCAGAAACCTGCATCCAGGAGAAAATTAAAGCCCATCGGATCAGATAAGACAACTGGCAGGAGAAAAGAACTCGAGTTGCCACTCCTCCCCATTCCGACCAAGCAGGGAGTTTTGTAGAGGGCAGCGGGATGAAACAGATGAGTACAACATTAAGTAGAGATATCAACTCTAAACCACCAAAGACAGTTACTGTTTTCTGAAACATGTAAGATCACCATCTACAAATGGATAAGATCCAGCCTAGTCTATAGGAGGTTTTGAAAAGAATGTTATCGACAGAACATTCTCATTATCACATTATGCAAGACCTGGTTAAAATCTTGCACACATTGACCCACCATCAACATCTCTAACCATCAGGTGGAGGCAGCCAACCAACAGCCCTACCCCTGTTAAGGGGAGGGGGAGAAAGAAGATAGGTCGAACCGAGACTTGATTACACATAATACCAAGAGAACTCCCAAGAACCTGAATGCCTGTATCCACCACTGACGTGCAAAATTTTCAGTTAAACTAACTACTAGAAGAGCACCACTCGAAGAGTGTGTGGTGAAGAAAGATCATATTAATTAAAGAAGAGAACTGAACTGAAAATCGGACACTCATAGAAGCTTGAACCAAACGAAACCTCAATACAAATCAACAAAGAAAGGCTGCTCCATGAAAAGAGAAAATTTACTATGTTAAGACCACAACTGCAAGCACAAAAAGAAGGAACAATTAAGTGCAAAGCTGGCAAAACCCAAAGTGCTTGGGAAATCACTAGAAATGACATAGACAATATTTAGAAACCCCCTTTTTCTCGAAGCCCTAACGATACCAGATTGCAGGGTAAGCACCTAAGACGGTTTAAGAGGGTTTAATTATGAAAAAGTGATTTTCTACACATTTAGGGCCAGTTAGATGACTCCCTAAAGGTTTTTAGGACAAAAATAACCTTAACAAGATGTAGAATTGGCTGAGTACTTATCAAGTGTCCATAGCCATAGGAGACCTCATCAATTGGATCATCGAAACATAAGCGTCTGGACTAAAAACTTCATGGCAGCAGAATACTACACACACAAGTGAAGAATATGTCCTAGTTGAGAAACTTCAGTACAACTGTAGTTTTGACAATGAAAAAGAACCCATTAGGGAAGAAAGATGAATCGAAAATTTCAATATGTAAAAGATTGACTAAAGAAACCGTAACACAAATGGACAAACATGGCCGCTCCATGAAAAGAATAATTTACTGCCCTGTATCCAGTGGCTGCAAGAACAGAAAGAAGGGAACAGTTAAGAGGAAATCTGACAAACCTCAAACCGCCATCGTGATCTCTAGAGAAGTCGTAGGCGAGACTAACCCCCTTTTGTCAAAGCCTGGACAATATCCAAATTGCAGTGCAAGCACCAAAAAGACGAAAAGGTGGTAAAGGATCACATATTGGTTAACCAAGCTTTGAAATTTCCAAATCTGAATGTCCATAACAGTGTCACCACATGGTCTACTCTGCACATCCATACAACCAAAAAAAATGGAAGCAGAGAAGATAAGTAGCTAAAGAACAAAAGTAAGAAGTATTTTATGCCACTATCAAAAGATCTAGAATTGGTCAAGTACTTATTGGGTGTCCATAACCCTAAGAGAGTCATTACCATAAGAGACATCATCAATTGGATCATCAAAGAACATAAGCCAGCAGAATTCTACTACACACATTGGTAAAAATAGTGTCCTAATTGAGAAACTTCCATACAACAGTAGTTATGACTAAGACAAAGGAGTCATTAGGGAAGAAAACTGAATTGAAAATTATCAATACTCGCAAAAGAATGAACTAACGTAACATCAACAGTCAATACATATGGACAAATAAGAGAATTCCTACGAACCTGAATGCTTGAAAGCATAGTCGGATCCCTCTTTACCAAAATGTTGTTTCCTAATGATGCAACAGAGAAAATCAAAGCACAGTGGAACAGACTCATAAATATATACAAGGGGAAATGATAAAAATGGAAAACCCTTCTATAACCATACGATATCTAATGTATGACAGCCATATGTAAAATGCAACAGGTGAATGGAGAGCTATACTTGATCAATGAAGGCAAAGACAGAAGCATTTTTCAAAACTGTCAAAACTCGGTCTGGGTGGGGATTAGAAGATTCCCTTTTAACTTGTGCAAGTTTCCTAATCGATCACCATTACAAGAAAACCAAGGAGCAAGGAACAAATTCTGAAATAAGAAATGAATTATAGCTGGTTATGGAACATGACAAGAATGAAGTAACGAAACCATCAGTGACGGATCTGTGAAGTGACATGTGGCTGAATAAATTATCTATTTCGTGACATTTTAGGTGATATTTCAGGATACATGCCATCTGTGAAGTGACATTTGACTAAACATACATCAACAATATAGCAAGAACATGGCGAATGACAGAACAACAGTTACCTACAATCAATGGCAATTTTAACAGTAATAAGAAAATTAGCATAAAGCTAAACTCAGAAGAGTATTTAAAGAACAAGATTCATTGGAAAACTTCCCAACTTGCACAATGATCTATATGTAATGGATTTACAAGGGTATCTCATGAGAAGATCTTTTACACACAAAAAAATACCTTTGTGGTATATATAGATACATAAAGAGTGTACATGACCTGTCACACAAAGATGAGCAAGTTTTTTACTTGATCTGTTCTAGATTCAATGAATTGCTCTCTTAGGTGCAAAGACAGTTCAAATGGCAATGTTTTATGAAGAAAAATAGTTTGCAGGAACTCTCTTTTTAAATTAAAGTTTTACATAATAGCTTATAGTCTGAAGCAACTCGTCAAATGATTGAATATCTGAAAATAATACACATGTTTCGAGGAAAAAAAGATTGGGGAGAGATCTCCAAAAATAAAAAGAGGGCTTCATTCACAGGAGCTTGAACCAAATGAAACCTCAACATGAATCAACAAACACAGGCTGCTCCACAAAAAGAAGAAATTAAACCTTTAAAACCACAACTGCAACCACAGAAAGAAGGAACAGTAGTGCAAAGCTGGCCAACGCAAACCGCTTGGGAAATCACTAGAAATGACATAGACAATATTTAGAAACCCCCTTTTCTCGAAGCCATAAACGATATCCAGATTGCAGTGAAAGCACCTAAATGACCAGCTTACTGAACACTAGCCTTTAAAATTTCCAAATCTAATCCTCCAATACTGTTCACGATCTGGTATATACATCCTTTCAGCAGACAAAACTCAAACTGGTGTGATAAGCAAAAAGAAAATGGAAGCCAAAAAGATCCAGCAAGAACACAAAAAATAGATGAGCACTTTACTGGGCTATGAAAAGATTACCAGATATCACACCCATAAGAGACCTCATCAGTTGGATCATTGCGAAACATAAGCATCTGGACCTCATCAGTTGGATCATTGCAAAACATAAGCATCTGGACTAAAAGCTAAAAATGCACTTGAGGAAAGAGTTATCGTAGTTGAAAACGTCCATTAACAGCACTTCTGACAACGAAGTAACGGAATCTCTATGACCAGAGAAGAAAACTGAATCGAAGAGTTAGATACTAATACAAAGCCTGAACTAAGAAACTTCAACACTACGACAAACAAGGCTACTCCATGAAATCCGTTCATGGAGACTTCACTGATCTTGAAAGACCCAATGACAGCAAGCACAAAAAGAAGGTAACAGTTGAAGTACAAGCTGTGAAACCAATACCACATAGGAGAGATCACTAGAGATGCCAGAAAAGATTGCACAACTCCCCTGCCATTGCCTGGTGATATCCAAATTGCAGTGCAAGCGTAAGCACCAAAATGGCAAAGAAACAGGGTGCACAAGGGAAGGACAAAACCATACTTCGAAATTACCAAATTCGATCCCCCTCACAGTCACCATGTGGTCTGCAAACATGTATCCAAACAAACATAATCAAGTGGCATGATACACATGAGAAAATAGAAGCAGAGAAGATAAGTACCAAGAACACCAAAGTAGAGGAGCCCTTGGGAAAATTGAGTTTGGGTACTTCTCAGGTGTCCATATCAATCAGGGATCTCATCATTTGGATCATCCAAGAAAATAAGCATCTAGACTAAAAACTTTATGGCTGCAGTGTACAACACGCACTAGTGGAAAATATTATCATTGTTGAGAACTTCCACACAACAGTAGTTTTAACAAAGAGAAAAGGGACCCACTGATTAGGAAGACAACTGACTTGAAGTCCATGCTCTGGAAGACCCAACGGTTACATGCACAAAAAGAACGTAACAGGTAAGTGGAAAACCATACCACACAGGAGAGATCACTCGAGATGCCAAACAAGATAAGATTGCAAAGTGCTCTGTTCTTGAGGCATGGTGATATCCAATATCCAAATTGCAGTGCAAGCACCAAAATGGCCAACGTGGTCCACAGGGATGCACACCGAAACCAAAACTATAAATTCATCCAACCAAACTAAATAAACTGGTAGGCTAAATGAAATAAGAGAAAAGTAAGTAGAGAGAACACGAAAACTAGAGAAGTGTGTTACAGGGCCATTAAAAGATCCATCAGAAGATCCAAGACTGAGCTTGAATACACTTATCATGTGTTGTCCATAACCATGGAGATCTCATCAGTTGGATCATCAAAGAACATAAGCATCTGGATTATTAAAAAACATATATGGCAACAAGATACACACTAGTGAAGTAGTGTTGACAAAGAAGAACGGAACCATTCTGATTAGGGGAAAAAACTGAATTGAAGATCTCAATAATCATTAGAAGTGTTAGGAATCTGCTTTTGAACTGCAGTAAATTTAATTTTACTGCTTATGTTTTAAGTAAGACTTAGTCAATTAGTTGTTAGTCATGCGTTCCTATTATTTAGGAGTTGTTTAGTGAACTGCTGCTAGATCGTGTGTTATTATTATTTTTCACTTTTCATTCTAGGCTCTTATATATCTAATCTGAAGCATTAATAAAAGTGTTCTTCTTCTGCTTCTATTCTTTTTCTCTCTCTCTCGTCTTTTTGTTCTAGGCGCAGTCTTTGATTTCCCTTCGTGTTATTTAGCTTAAACAGTTTTTTTAAAACCTTCAATTGGTATCAGAAGCTTTATTTCTTAAGGGACCTGTGTGTGTGCGCGCCAATCAGATTTCGTGATTACCATGAACGGAGAAGCAAGTTTTTCTTCAATGGCACCACCAACGTTTGGTGGAGAAAGTTATCGAATCTGGGCTGTTAGAATGCAGGCATATCTGGAAGCTTTGGATCTCTGGGAGGCTGTAGAAGATGAATACATCATTGCTCCCTTGCCAAACAATCCCACGATGGCGCAAATTAAAAATCACCAGGAAAGGAAAATTGGGAAATCAAAGGCAAAGGCATGTTTATTTGCTGCAGTTTCATCCACTGTCTTCACTCGCATCATGTCTCTGAAGTCGGCAAAAGAGGTATGGGATTATCTTAAGACTGAGTATGAAGGAGATGAAAGGATTCGAGGGATGCAAGTGCTGAATTTGGCACGTGAGTTTGAGCTACAAAGGATGAAGGATAGTGAAACCATAAAGGAATACACTGACCGACTTCTTAACATAGCCAATCACGTCAGATTGTTGGGTTCCACTTTTAACGATTCAAGGATCGTTGAGAAAATCCTTGTAACGGTACCTGAAAGATTTGAGGCGACCATTACAACCTTAGAAAATACTAAGGACTTGTCCAGTATTACACTAACAGAGCTCCTAAGTTCTTAAGTGCCTTTCAAGCACAAGAGCAACGATGTGTTATGAGACAAGAAGGAGCTGTTGAAGGAGCCTTACCTGCCAAGCATCAAGATGATGGACGATATAAGAAAAAGAAGAACAAGTAGTACCAACCAACAGATGGAGAAGGTGCAGCACGCAACAACAAAAACAAATCAGGTAGCTTCAAAGGAAACTACCCTCCTTGTAAGCATTGCGGCAAGATCGGACACGCATCTTTCAAGTGTTGGAGAAGGCCTGAAGCTAAGTGCAGTAAGTGCAATCAGTTTGGGCATGAAGCAATCATTTGTAAGAACAAAACTCAGCAGCAGGATGTAGATGCTCGAGTTGTAAATGAACAGGAGGAGGATCAACTCTTTGTTGCATCATGTTTTGCAAGCAATGTTTCTAGCGAGTCGTGGTTGATTGATAGCGGATGCACAAATCACATGACTCATGATAAAAAACTCTTCAAAGAATTGAAGCCTACTCGAGTTGCAAATGTTCAAATAGGCCATGGTGGTCACATTCCAGCAAAAGGAATGGGAACTATTGCAGTTGAGACACAAGCAGGTACAAAAACAATAACAGATGTTCTTTATGTACCAGACTTAGACCGAAACTTGTTAAGTGTTGGTCAATTGTTAGAAAAAGGTTTCAAACTTTATTTTGAAGATAAATATTGCTTGATTAAGGATCCCTCAGGGCAGGACTTGTTTAAAGTCAAAATGAGAGGAAAAAAGTTTCTCATTAGATCCATTTAAGGAAGAGCAGATGTTGTATTCAGCAAAACAAAATGTCGCTGAGTTATGGCATAAGAGACTCGGGCACTATCATTATCAAGGGCTTGTCAAGATGCAAAAGTTGAAGATGGTGGAGAACTTACCTGATCTGGAAGCAAATTCCACTGAATGTCATATGCCTGCCAATTTGGTAAACAACACAGAAAGCCATTTCCAAAATCAACCTGGAGAGCCTCACAAAAGCTACAACTAGTTCACACTGATGTCACAGGGCCTCGAAGAACTCCATCACTACAAGGTAGCATCTATTACGTTCTTTTCATTGACGATTTTACAAGAATGTGTTGGATTTTTTTCTTGAAATTCAAGTCAGAAGTTGCTGGTGTATTCTGGAAATTCAAGAAATTGGTGGAAAATCAAAGTAATTGTAAGATTCAAGCTTTGAGGTCTGATAATGGGAAGGAATACACTTCAACGAAATTTGATTCATTCTGTGAGGAGGCCGGCATTGTGCATCAGTTGCATGAGAAGGAGTTGCCTAAGATATTTTGGGCAGAGGCAAGCAAATACCGCAGTTTTTATTCAGAATCGACTTCCAACAAAAGCTTTGAAGGATAAAACACCATTTGAAGCTTGGTACTTTAAGCCTTCACTAAGTTTTCTTAAAGTGTTTGGTTGTGTGTGTTTTGTTCATGTTCCACAGGTTAAACGTGACAAACTTGACAAGAAGGCAATCATAGGCATCCATGTGGGTTACAGCGGAGTTTCTAAAGCCTACAAGGTTTATCATCCTCAAACAGGAAAGATGACAATTACAAGAGATGTTCATTTTAGTGAGAATGAACAGTGGGACTGGAAGAATTCTCAGAAATCAGGAAAACGCTCTCTCTAGAAGCAAACATCAGCCCTCCTGAAGAGCAAAAAACAGAACACTGGCAGCAAGAACTAGAAGATGATCATCCAGTCAAGGGGAGAAGATTGTTGTCAGATATTTATCAGAGGTGTAATGTCACCATCTATGAACCTGCTGGTCCAGTAGAAGCTTTTCAAGACCCAAAATGGAAGAAAGCAATGGAGGAGGAGATCTCCATGATTGAGAAAAATAAAACTTGGGTGCTGGTCGACAAACCTGAAGATAGAAAATTCATTGATGTGAGATGGGTCTTCAGAACAAAGTTAAATGCAGATAGTTCCATCAACAAATACAAGGCGAGGCTTGTAGTTAAAGGGTACACACAAATTTATGGTGTTGATTACTCTGACACTTTTTCTCCTGTTGCAAGATTAGACACAATCAGATTGCTACTCGCAATAGCAGCACAAATGGAATGGAAGGTGTTCCAACTCGATGTCAAATCAGCCTTCTTAAATGGCATACTGGAGGAGGAAATATATGTCGAGCAACCATCAGGATTTGTGAAACACGGTGATGAAGACAAAGTCTATCTGCTAAAAAAGGCTCTGTATGGCCTAAAGCAAGCGCCAAGAGCTTGGTATAGTAGGATAGATGATCATCTGTTAAGCTTGGACTTTGAAAAAAGCTTATCTGAATCCACTTTGTATGTAAAACATAAAGACACTGATATCCTTATTATGTCGCTTTATGTTGATGATCTTCTGGTAACAGGAAATAATACAAGGCTGGTTGAGGAGTTTAAAGAAGAAATGATGCAAGTTTTTGAAATGACAGATCTTGGTCTTATGACCTATTTTCTTGGAATGGAGATCAAGCAAAGCAAAAGTGAAGTGTTCATTTGCCAGAAGAAATACGCAAAGGAAATTCTGAAGAAATTTCAAATGGAGGAATGCAAGTCAATGAGCACGCCGATGAATCAAAAAGAGAAGCTCTGTAAAGAAGATGGAGCCGACAAAGTTGATGAAGGTTATTATAGAAGCTTGATTGGATGCTTAATGTATCTCACTGCAACAAGGCCTGATATTTTATTTGTTGTAAGTCTCTTATCTTGTTTTATGCACTGTGCAAGTATTAAGATATATCAAAGGTACTATTGACTATGGTGTAAAGTTTGAGAAGTGTCCAAGCTTCAAGTTACTTGGATTCTTAGATAGTGATTGGGCTGGATCCGCAGATGATATGAGAAGTACCTCTGGCCATTGTTTCAGCCTAGGTTCAGGAATATTCTCATGGTCATCTAAGAAACAGGAAATTGTTGCACAGTCCACTGCAGAAGCTGAATTAATAGCAGCAACAGGAGCAGTAAGCCAAGTCTTGTGGCTTAGAAAGATCATGTATGATTTACATTTGGAACAGAAGGAAAGTACTATCATTCTTGTCGACAACCAGGCAGCTATTGCAATCTCAAACAATCCGGTGTTTCACAAGAAGACCAAGCATTTCAACATTAAGTTCTATTTCCTGAGAGAAGTGCAGCAAAGGGGAGAAGTGACTCTAGTCTACTGCAAGTCTGAAAACCAGCTAGCAGACCTGTTTACTCAGCCTTTACCGATCAGCAAATTCGAGCTTCTTAGACAGAAAATTGGAGTTTGCAGTATCCCAAGCAAGGAGGAGTGTTAGGAATCTGCTTTTGAACTGCAGTAAATTTAATTTAACTGCTTATGTTTTAAGTAAGACTTAGTCAATTAGTTGTTAGTCATGCGTTCCTATTATTTAGGAGTTATTTAGTGAACTGCTGCTAGATCGTGTGTTATTATTATTTTTTACTTTTCATTCTAGGCTCTTATATATCTAATCTGAAGCATTAATAAAAGTATTCTTCTTCTGCTTCTATTCTTTTTCTCTCTCTCTCGTCTTTTTTGTTTCAGGCGCAGTCTTTGATTTCCCTTCGTGTTATTTAGCTTAAACAGTTTTTTTAAAACCTTCAAGAAGCATCAACCAAAAAACCTCAACACAAAATTGACAGACCATGCCACTCCATGAAAAGAAGAATCTATGGCTCTGTAAAACCCAGCAGCTGCAAGCACAGGAAGAATGGAACAGTCTAAGTGCAAAGCTTGAAGCTCGTACCACCTAGGAATTCACTACGAATGCCAGACAAGATAGAGAATCGCCTTCTTTCGAAGCCTGATATCTCTAGATTGTAGTGCAAGCACCAACATGGCAAAGAAATAGGGTGCACAGGAATGCACACTGGACACCAACCTTCAAAATCTTCCAAGTCGTATTCCTCTCAACTTGTCACCATACAGCCATCCAACAAACAAAATCAAGCTAGCATAATACAAGAAAAAGGAAGCACAGATGATGAGCAATGAGAACACCAAAAGAAACTACCATTTTACGAGGCTTTCAAAAGATCCGAAATTGAGTACTTGTCAGATGTCCATGAGACAATAACCATCAACCATCAAGAATCTCATCATTGGATCATTGAAGAAAATAAGCATCTGGACTAAAAACTAAACAGGCCAGTAGAACAACACATACTAATGAAAAAAAAACTATTTTACTTGAAAATGTCAGAACTCATAAAAGCTTGAACCATGGAAACCTCGACACAAATGGACAAAGAAAGCCACTCCATGAAAAGAATGATTCATCACTCTGTAAGACCCAATGGCTGCAAGCACAAAAAAAGGGTCAATCAATTCCAAAGCTGAAAAAACCCATACCATCTAAGAAATCACTAGAGATACCACGTAGACAAGATTTAAAACCCCATTTTGTTGAAGCCCTGAGCACCAAAAAGAACTAGAGGGTACAGAGATGCCATACTGGATATAAAACTTTGAAATCTCCAAATCTTAACCTCTATTGCTGTCACTAAACAAGAAAAAACAAGTTTGTGATAACCAAAAGAAGATGGAAGCATTAAATATATATAGCTAGAAGACCAGAAATAGAGGAGCCTTTATGGTACTGTCAAAAGAAAATATCCAGAACTGGCCGAGTACTTATCAAGTGTCCTTAGCCATAGAAGACCTCATCAATTGGATCATCGAAGAACATAATGTCTGTAGGGGTGGCAATGGGGCGGTGCGGTGCGCAAGCTGGGGGGGGGGGGTGAAGCTTAACCCGCAAAATTTTTAATCCGCCCTGCCCAACTTCTTAAATTTTCATGGCCGCCCACCCCCCCCCCGAAAA
>JAJONR010013351.1:0-12554 GCA_029582245.1 Solanum etuberosum | reverse complement strand
AATTAGAACTTGAATATATAACTAATTGTTGGATTAGAAGTTTATATATAACTAGATATGAACTTGAAGTTGAACTTGAACTTGGAACTTGAATATAACTAATTAATTCTTGGATTAGAAGTTTATATATAACAAATTTTAGAAATTGGATATGAGCTATTGAATTTAATTAGAACTTGAATTTTTGTAGGATTTTAGAACTTTAATTAGGTTGTGAACTTTAGAAATCTTGAATTATTGTAGGATTTTAGAACTTTAGGTTGTGAACTTTAGGAATCTTGAATTATTGTAGGATTTTAGAACTTAAAGTTGTCAACTTTTGAGAACTTGAATTTTTGTAGGATTTTAAAACTTTATAAGGTTGTGAACGTTAGAAATCTTGAATTACTGTAGGATTTTAGAACTTTAAGTCGTGAACTTTAGAGAACTTGAATTTTTGTAGGATTTTAGAACTTTAGGTTGTGAAACTTTAGAAATCTTGAACTATTGTAGAATTTTAGAACTTTAAGTTGTGAATTTTAGAGAACTTGAATTTTTGTAGGATTTTAGAACTTTAAGTTGTGAACTTTAGAGAACTTGAATTATTGTAGGATTTTAGAACTTTAGGTTGTGAACTTTAGAAATCTTGAATTATTGTAGGATTTTAGAACTTAAAGTTGTGAACTTTAGAGAACTTAAATTTTTGTAAGATTTTAGACTTTATAAGGTTGTGAGCGTTAGAAATCTTGAATTATTGTAGGATTTTAGAACTTTAAGTTGTGAACTTTAGATAATTTAATTTTTTGTAGGATTTTAGAACTTTAAGTTGTGAACTTTAGAAAACTTGAATTTTTGTAGGAACTTTAGGTTATGAAACGTTAGAAATCTTGAATTATTGTAGAATTTTAGAACTTTAAGTTGTGAATTTTAGAGAACTTGAATTTTTGTAGGATTTTAGAACTTTAATGAACTTTAGAGAACTTGAATTATTGTAGGATTTTAGAACTTTAGATTGTGAACTTTAGAAATCTTGAATTATTGTAGGATTTTAGAACTTAAATTTGTGAACTTTAGAGAACTTAAATTTTTGTAGGATTTTAGTACTTTATAAGGTTGTGAGCGTTAGAAATCTTGAATTATTGTAGGATTTTAGAACTTTAAGTTGTGAACTTTAGAGAACTTGAATTTTTGTAGGAACTTTAGGTTGTGAAACATTAGAAATCTTGAATTATTGTAGAATTTTAGAACTTTAAGTTATGAATTTTAGAGAACTTGAATTTTTGTAGGATTTTAGAACTTTAAGTTGTTAACTTTAGAGAACTTAAATTATTGTAAGATTTTAGAACTTTAGGTTGTGAAACGTTAGAAATCTTGAATTATTGTAGGATTTTAGAACTTTAAGTTGTGAATTTTAGAGAACTTGAATTTTTGTAGGATTTTAGAACTTTAAGTTGTGAACTTTAGAGAACTTGAATTTTTGTAGGATTTTAGAGCTTTAGGTTGTGAACTTTAGAAATCTTGAATTATTGTAGGATTTTAGAACTTTATGTTGTGAACTTTAGAAATATTGAATTATTGTGGAATTTTAGAACTTTAAGTTGTGAACTTTAGAAATCTTGAATTATTGTAAAATTTTAAACTTTAGGTTGTGAACTTTAGGAATCTTGATTTATAGAATTTATGAACTAATTATTAGGTTGAACTTTAGAAATCTTGATAAAATATAGTCTTTATGAACTATTTGTAATTTTGAAACAAATTTTTTGTAATTTTGAAACGAATTTTGAAAGACTTTATAAGACTTTAAATTGCGATTTAGATATTTTTAAATGTTAATTTAAGTTTGTTGTTTTGTATTTTGTGTAGCTTCTTTATAATGTTATGTGTTTGATTGGGGCTGAATTGATTGAATTAAATTGAATTGGTTTTGCAGGTGGGCAGTAGAAACTAGTAGTTTCTGTTGTCAAAAAAATTACAAAAAAAGCGAAGGACAGGGTCCTTTAGTCCGCCGCTTTTTTTAATTTTATTTTTTTTAAAACTCAGAAAAGCGACGGACAGGGTCCTTTAGTTCGTCGCTTTTTCTGGATTTTTCAAAATTTTATTTTCAAAAAAGCGACGGATGGCGTCTCATTGTTCGTCGCTTTTCAAGATTCTAAAAAAATTAAAAATTAATTAAAGCGACGGACGGCGTCGCATTCTTCAAAAAAAAAAAAATTAAAAAAAATAACCAAAAGCGACGCAAGCGTCGAGCCAAAAAGCGACGAGATTGACTGCGTCGCTTTTGGCCAAAAAAGCGACGCAGTCCGTCTCTTTTTGGCAGTTTTTTAGTAGTGAATGAAGTCATAATCACCGATTATGGTAGGAAAACCCACAACAAAATCTATAGTGATCTGTTCCCACTTCCAAGTATGAATAAGCATCCTCTGAGATAAACCTCTGGGCCGCTGGTGCTCACACTTGACCTGTTGGCAAGTCAAGCACCTAGAAACAAAGTCTGCAATACCTTTCTTCATGCCACACCACCAATAATGCTAGCTCAGATCATGATACATCTTCGCTGCTCCCGGATGAATAAAATATCAAGAACAATGGGCCTCCTCAAGAATAAATCTAACAAACTTGCCCGTCTTGGGCACACAAATCATGCCTCCAATCCTCAAGACACCATTAGAATCAAGGACAACCTCCTTGGCTTCCCCTCTTAATATATTTTCTTGAATGAGACACAATTTCTCACCATCAAACTGGTGCTCTCGAATCTGATCAACTAAGAAAGAACAAGCCTCAATGAAAGAAATCAAACCACCTATCTCCTTAGAAATCTGCAGTTGGACGAGACTGTTTGCTAACCTCTGAACATTTCTAGCCAATGGTCTCTCCTCAACACTGATAGATGCAAGACTTCCCATGCTAGATGTCTTCTTGCTCAAGGCATCGGCCACCACATTGGCCTTTCCCGGATGATACAAGATAGCGATATTGTAGTCCTTTAGTAGCTCTATCTATCTGTGCTGCCTCAAGTTCAGATCCCCCTGACTAAAGATGTACTGAAGACCCCGATGGTCAGTGAAGACCTCACAATGAACCCCATACAGATAATGTCGTCATAGCTTAAGCACAAACACCACAACTGCCAACTCATGATCATGGGTAGGGTAGTCCTTCTAATGGGTCTTCAATTGTCTAGATGCATAGGCAATCACCTTTCGTTTATGCATCTTCTAACCTAACTTCTGAAGAATCACAGTACACGGTGAAGTCTACAACCTCCTCAGGTAAAGTCAAAACAGGAGCCGAAGTCAAAAAGGTCTTGAGCTTTTGAAAGCTCTCCTCACACCACTATAAGTTCACACCCTATTGAGTCAATCTGGTCAAAGGATATGCAATAGTGGATAAGCTCTGAACAAATCGTTTGTAATAGCCTGCAAGGCCCACAAAACTCCAAATCTCAATAACTAACATAGGTCTAGTCCAACCTCTAACTACCTCAATCTTGGCTGGATCTACCAGGATACCCTCCTTGGACACCACGTGTCCCAAAAATGCAACTGAATCAAGCCAAAACTCACACTTCAAGAACTTGGCATACAACTTTTCTTCCCTCAATCTCTGGAGTACGAACCTCAAGTGTCGATCATGATCCTGCTTACTCTTGGAGTACACCAAGATGTCATTAATGAAAACTATCACAAAGGAGTTCAAATAAGGCTGGAACACGCTGTTCATTAACTCCATGAAGGTCGCAGGTGCGTTAGTCAAATCGAAAGACATCGCAAGAAACTCATAGTCCTCATAATGAGTCCTGAAAGCTGTTTTAGGGATGCCCGATACCCTAATCTTCAGCTTATGATAGCCGGACCTCATATCGATCTTAGAAAACAGAGATGCACCATGAAGCTGATCAAATAATTCATCAATACGAGGAAAATGATACTTATTCTTCAATTTTACCTTGTTCAACTGCCGATAATCAATACACATTCTCATGGATCCATCTTTCTTCCTCATACACAAAATAGAAGCACCCCACGGAGAAACACTAGGGCGAACGAACCACTTACTCAAATAATCCTATAACTAATCATTCAGTTCTTTCAACTCAACTGGAGCCATATGATAAGGAGGAGTAGAGATTGGCTTGATGCCCGACTCCAAGTCAATGGCAAAATCAATATCCCTATGCGGAAGAACACTTGGAAGATCGGTAGGAAACACATTTGAAAACTCTTTAACCAATGGCACCGAATCCATGGGAGGTAGCTCAACACTAGTATCCCGAATGAAAGCCAGATAGGACAAATATCTTCTATCAACCAATCTCTGAGCTTGAATGAAGGAGATACCTTTTCTAGGGTAAGAACCACTAGCACCCATCCACTCAACTCTCGGGACACCTAGTATTGCTAAGGTCACAGTCTTAGCATAACAATCAAGAATCGTATGATGCGGGGAGAGCCAATCCTACCCAAAATAACATCGAAGTCTATCATCCCCAAAATGATCAAGTCTACCCAAGTATCATACCCAGCCAAAGAAACAAGACATGATCGATATACTCGATCCACTACTAAGGATTCACCCACTAGTGTAGAAACATGAATAAACACAGGCATGCAATCAAACATCATATCAAAGCCAACAACAAAATAGGTAGACACATATGGGAAAGTAGACCCAGATCAAATAATACAGACGCATGTCGATGGTAAACTGGGATAATACATGTGATCACAACATCAGAAGTCTTAGCTTTAGTTGTCCTTGGAAAAGCATAACACTGGTCCTCTCGGCCAGCTGCAGTATGAGTTTCTCCCAACCTCCACCATGTGAAGATGTAGCACTCCTACCAAAAGTCCTTCCACCTCTATCAGACTGACCGCTGCCTCGACCCCTAGTTGGAGGCGCTAAATGTCTAGCTGGATCAGCTGAATAAGTACGATGGGGTCATGTGTGAGTCGGTAGAGAACACTGCCAAATTATATGACCTGAATCCCCATAACCATAGGAAGATCTCGGCACAAATAACTGCTGCAGTGAACTAGATGAGTTACCATGGCCACCTCGGCCAGATCCATAAGACCCTCGGGATGACTCACTCTCAGCTGTTGGCATAGATGCATAAACCGACCCACGACACTGAATGAAACCACTACCTTAGTGTGAACCCTTGCCTCTAGATGAGTTGAGGGTGGTAGTGGTTGGGTAAAAGAACACTAATGGGTCGTTTGGTAGAGTGTATTAACAAAAATAATGCTTGCATTAGCTTTGTGTATTAGTAGTACCTTGTTTGCTACCTTTTTCCATGCTATGCATAACTAATGCAAACATTAGTTATACACTCTATTGTGTATTGAGGAGTGGATTACTAATATCATGAATTTCTAGGTATTAGTAATGCAAAGAAATTTAATACCTTCATTAGTATGGTTAAAGACTCAATTACCCCTCAAAAGTACTTTAACATCGTTTCAACCACAATTATCGAGGATACTTTTGTAAATGAATATTTTTATACAATACATATTTCTTTAATACACCAAATCAAACAATGCATAAAAATATTCTATGTATAACTAATGCAAGTATAACTAATACAAGCATTACTAATGCAATCACTACTAATACACTTTATTTAGCATTATTGTTACAGTTTGTTTCTCAACATCTGAATATGTATGATTTATATATTTATAAACAAAACTAATATACAATTCAAATAAAAATAATAATTAAATATTAAAACTATAAATAAATTTATTATTGAATAAAAAATGAAATATTTGTGTTTGCTAATGACGACGAAGAAGGTTTGTTGTAGTGGTAGTAGTGGTCATGATTTGTGTTATTGATTAATAATGATGATGGTTAAAGTTGTAAAGGTTTAGGTGGTTGGTGTAATAGTAGTTGAAGGGATGGTGGTAATTGGTGATGGTAGTGATGGTTGTGATGATGAAGTTGATTGATGTTAGTGATTGATAATGATGGTTAAGAATGTCTGGTTGTAGTTGACAGCATTGTTAATTGTGATGATGGAGGTGGTTAATAGTAGATAGTGACCGCATTGATGGTAGTAATTGATGTGGTGGTAGAGGTGGCCGCGACAGTGACAAAAGTGGTGATAGTAGTGGATATAGCTATAACGATAAAGATAGTGAATGTGTTAGCGACTAATTGTAATGGTGACAGTCATTATGATTGTCAGTGATGGTAGTTGTTGGTGACTGTAATAGTGGTGGTACGGTATTAGCAAAGATGGTTAGTGGTGGTGACTAGTGATTGTGGATGGAATGAGTTGAAAATTATCTACATAAAAAATACTTCTTAATGATATTAAGACTTTGTTCAATATATTACTGATTAGTCCTATTCAAACCAGATGAGTACTTAAATCTTAATGTACATAAACGTACTTAATGATCTAACGTTTGAATCATCCAGATGTATACCTAAGTGTGAACAAAGGAGGACTTAGACTCATTGAACGAATGTGACTTTTAATTTGAAATCTTAGACCCTTAACAACAAAGACAATGTGATATGTTATTGATATAGTACACCCTATAAGGAGGTTTATGACAAACTTCCATCTTTATAACACATGAGAATCATTGGGTGCTTATGTTTTGCTACTAGTCTCCAGAAATGAGATAATTTCTCTCCCGGATCAATGTAGAGTTGTACTAATGAGATATTCATGCATAACACCTAAGGGTATAAGTTGTACAATTTATTCACTAACATCTTGTGAGCAAAGATGTTCATTTCAGGAAGCAACTATTTTCTTTCTAGTTGATCAATGAAAAACAATTATATTTTTTTTCGTTATATTGAAGATTGTTGTTACAGATTGGTCCCCTCGTTGTTCCCAATCAACGATGTTTACATCAGCTGTATATATTCAATGCATTTTTCGAAGGTAACGTGATTGAAGAAGTATATATGACACTGTGCATTTCACGACTTTGTCAGTCAGGGGAGGCTTGTTCAGAAGGTCTCTTGACTGAAAAAATTCTTTTATGGGAGTCAAACAAGCCTCAAGATAGTAAAACTTGAAGCTTGTTAGGGTACTGACCAATTCATATTTCATGCAAGATCATTCTAACTACCTTATGTTTAGCTTGGTGCTATGACACATTAGATGAAACTTAAAGTCTCGTAGTTCTCCTACCTTATGCAATGCTCTAGATATAAACTCCATGACCAACACAAATAACAATGGTGACATTGGGTACCCTTGCCTCAATCCTCTCTTCCCTTTAAAGTATCCATAATTTTCGCCATTTACTGTGATGGAAAATTTTGTTGAAGTCACATAGTTCATCACTAGTCTGGTGAAGGTTTCTGAAAAACCATATCGATGAAGTGTCTCCTCAACAAACTCCCAAGATACTATATCTTATTCTTTCCGAAGATCTATTTTCATCATATATCTTGGAGATGTTTTCCTCTTGTAATGCCTTAGGATGTCATGGCATATTACCACATTATGCACTAAAAACCTTCCTTTTACAAATGCTGCCTGATTTTTTGTGACAATACTGCAGATTTGCTACCTTCATCTCTCACATGTCATCTTAGATATTATTTTATACAACACATTACAATATGATATTGGTCTGAACTGGATTGCATTCCGAGGGACATCCACTTTTGGTATCAATGATATCACAATAGCATTTTGTTGCTGCAGTAGCTTGTCGCTCTTAAAGAATTCTAGAATTGCCTTTCTGCTATCAATTCCTACAATTTCCCAAGCTGATTTGAAAAACTCACTTCCATATCCATCCGGTCGTGGGCTCTTATTCTTATCAATACTGAATAGTGCCCTCTTGACCTCCCCATCTTTGTAAGGCTGAATTATTGTTATTTGTTTCTCCACTATCAATTTAGAACCATTGTTAAGGAAACTGGAGAAAGCCTTTGTCCTTTTAGTATCTTTCTTCCCTAGCATGTCTTCATAAAAGTCCACTAGTATGCTAGAAATTCTTTCCTAATTAGTTTGCAGGTCTCCATTTTTTTAATAATGCAACTGTGTGATGGCTTGTTATAGCTTCTTATGTCTTATTACTGAGAAAAAAAATACCTTGTATTATCATCACCTAGTCTTATGTAACTTGCGTTACTTCTCTGCTGCAAGAAAATTTCAACCAAGTAAGAGCTCTTCCTAAACTTATGATATTTCTCCTTCTCCTGCATTTGTAGCGTTTGATCACCAGGATTGCTCTGTAGGGCTTCTGAATCTGCTCAAGGGCCTCTCTATCCTTTTTGGCTTCAGATATAATGTTCTTGAAGAATTGTTGGTTCAAGTTTTTGAATTGCTTCTTCAATATATTCAACTTACATATAATATGATACATTAGATTCCCATCATATTGTGTGCTCCATACCTCTACAACTCCGACCAAAAATTGTGGATGTTGTGTCCATGTGTTACAAAATTTGAAGGGCCTTGGTCTGTTCCTTCGAGAGTTGAGTAAAGATATACATACTGGGCTTTGATCACTGATTCCTTTTGGCAGGTAATTTTCTACATAGTCTGCATGTTATCAAGCCAATTCCTATTAACAAATGTCCGGTCAGTCTTTAAGTCAATTCTATTTTCTCCATGTGTATCATTCCATGTATATACTTCCTTGGCGGGGAAGTTTTATGATTTCACGTTCCTCCACACTTTCTTGAAAATTTCTTATCTCTCCCATTGTAATTGGATTACCACCGATTCGATCCTCTAACTTCAACACAAAATTAAAGTCTCCTGTTATTAGCCATGGAACTTGGCAACTAGCACCTATACTTACAAGTACTCCCATAAGTTTTTTCTTTCTGTTCGTCCATTAAAAACATATACCATAATTATGTTGAAATATTTTTTATTGTGCTGCACCTCACAAGTAATTACTTGTTCACTCATACTCAGTACTTGCACGTGGAAGTAGTCGAGCCTCCATATTATCACTATTATTCCATTATAGTGTGTTGCCAAGTTAGTGGTATACTCCCACCCTCCAAACATAGTCTGAAGCACCTGTTCCATTTTATTCACCTTTGCCTTTGTTTCTAGCAAGCCAATCAACCCTATTGGTTGATTATCGCATAGGATTTTGACCTCCTTCTGCTTATTGTGGCCATTTAGCCTCTTAAGTTCCAACACACTATGTTATCCATTCCCTAGACTAGGAATGACAGTGCCTCCATCTTTTCTTGTACCCCTATCCTTCACTACCTCATTTGGTTTTGTTTCTGTTAGGGTATGGAACACGTTGGTACTGTTCACATGTGTTCCCAATTGCTGAGGATTATTCCTCCTATGAGTAGGAGTGATCCAGGTTCCTTGTGAGCTCATCCTCACTTTTGTATTTTTCCTCAATTGTGTTGGAGGAGATGTTATCCCTGCATTATGTTGCGCTATTAGATGAGAATCTCCATTTATCCCTTGTTGCTTGCTTTCTTCTACTTCCACCAGTGTCTCTAATGGTTTTTTTGTTGCATTCTTCTTCCTGCATTATGCCTCCGTATGCCTATACTTCTTTAAATGTTTGCACAAGAATGACCTCCAATCATATAGTACTTTCTACCTCTACGAGAACTTCTTTTTCATTCCTGAACCATACATTGTCTAGTAGGTCAGAATCCATCTTGGCCTCAATAATAATCCGGCAAAGCTTAGGCCCACCTTCTTCTCAGTGTGTTGGTCCACCATGAAAGGCTTCCCTACCAAGCTCCCAATCTTAATAAGTCCCTTGTGACTCCAATATTTGAATTTTAATCCTAGAAATTTCACCCATATCGGCATTGTGTACAATTCATCTCTTGAGAACTCTATGTTTGGGCTCCACGCTTTAACAATAGATGACTTATTGTCAAGGTGATAGATTCCCCCTTGGATTACAACATTCTTCCCCGCTTCTGAATCAAATCGAACCAACACTATTCCATTTTTTAGCATTGGGATTTTATTGATCCAGGTTTCACCCAATGACTTTGGATGTACCCACTCATTACAGAGAATGGAGGATGCGCCCCTAATACAAAGCATACTACTGCATTTCTCCAATATGCTATTTCAGTGCTTATGTCTTCATCTTCAATTTCACATACAACTGAATCACCCTGCATTAATAGAGACACATATTCAAGCTTGAATCCTGCATTGGCCAATTTCCCTATATCGAAATTATCCCAGATAGAGGCCTTATTTGCATCTTCCGCCAGAGCTTCAATCTCATCTGCGCAGCTAAGCCTAGGGCTAATGTTGCCTCTGTAAGGACTTATTGATGTCCCTACTATCACTGTTCCATTGCTTGAGTTCCTCCCTTCCGCTGGTGTCACTATTACATTTATTGCTTGCTCTCTTTTCCCAGATCTGGCTCCTATTTCTTGTTCGTTGCTTATTTCACTTCCGTTCGGCTTTTCTATTATCACATTTTGTTGGTTCTTATATTCCGATCCCGTACTATGATTTTCCTTCTCGTTCATCGTAGCCCTAGTTTACATCACCTTTTTCCCTTTGCTCTCATTCTCTTCTTCTTATTTTGTACCTTTCCTCTACTTAATAATGTCCTTCACCATCATCTCCTGAGCCATTAGTGCTTTCTATGATGGAATTCGAGCTCTCCTTCCCATGGTAGGCGCAAGTTAGTTACCCTGCGTCGAGAGAGAAAACCATATGTGCCGAAAGTTATACTCAATGTTCTTTTTTTCTCTTCAAATTTTCATTCTAACATAATTTTATACAAATAGATAAATATTGGGGCCGTGCGCAGTGACGGAGCCAAGATTTCTGTGAAGGAGGTTCGAAGCATTAAAAAGTAAACACGTGAAAATTACAAGATGAAAAATGGAGCAAGGTGGTAGTGAAATATTGATCTTAACCCGCTAAATTTAACTTATCTTGTCATGTCACGTTTAGGCTCTTTCTACTTTTACCCTACTCCATCAAGTTTTTAAAATTTCTAGTTTTTTTTTGCAGTGCTCTACTTTTTCTTTGAACTTTTTCTAAATTTTGAATTAGTCCTCATTCAATCATATGTTACTTTAAAAACCGCCAAGATTCTTTAAAAAGGTATAAAGATTGAGTTACTAATATTATAGTGCATATTCAAAAGATAAATAAATGACATAGTCGATTTTTTAGTTTATTTAATTCAATTTACTAGGTTAATCTTTTGTAAAAAAAGACAAATGATGAATAAATCAAATAAGTTTAGTTTAATTTTCATCTCTTTAGAATCAAATTGAGAAAGAAATATGAAAGAGATACTATGAAATTAAGAAAAAAAATTCAATTAAATAGATTTTGTTAAAAGGATGTTCACGACTTTAAAATTTTTCCATTCAATTAATCTTAATTTACTTTATTTTATATAATATTTTTATAATTCAAATTTAATAATAATTCATCATTTTTTAAAAGAGTTTCGTTGACTTAGTACACGAGACGAGAGTTATGTAGAAACAAAATGAGCAATATAAATAAGAAGAATAAAAGAAAAAAATATTTAAAAAAATGTAGCTAATAATTCTAAACAAAGTCAAACTACGAAAATGAAATAACATAAAGAGAAAAAAAATAAGAAAAATAAAAGTAATACAACTTTAGATTGAACCCAAAAACAATAGGCGTCTTACTGTATTCTAAGCCCAAAGTCTGAGCCCATTTCAGCCAAAAAGGTTGAAAAATGTTACACGTGGGAATCAAACTTGAACTATTTCGGCTAACAATGAACCCTTTAGCCAATGAGCTACGCTTATCATCTATGTCGAGAAGGTTTACGTTAACATATATATATACTTATAAAATCAGAAGTTTACCTTATATATACAATGTAAGTTTTTCGATCCAGGGGTTCAGGTGAACCCTTGAGCTCCACGTAGGTCTGGCCCTGCGTGCGTGCATGGGCACCCACCATCTAGTGAGGTTAGGGAAAAAGGAGAGTGTTGGTGAAATTACAAATTATAATTGAAAATAAAATGAAAAAAACAAAATATCTTCAGGTTGAGGCGCAAATATCTCGCTCTCTTTAAGAAGATCCAAGTTCATTGTACCAAAACTTTTCACCGGTCCAATAGTACTCTTGACTTGTCCCCTCCCGAATACAATAATCTAATCACAAATTACAACTCAAAACAACTTTGGACAAGAGTTGAGTCCAAAACTCCACCAAAAAAACACATTCCTCAACTAAATAAAACTCTCTTTTTACTAACTTTTATGTACTCTAAATTATCTTGTTCTCAAAACAAAGTAAAATCACCATTATTTATAAGTAAGGAATTTTTTCTTGCAATAAATAGGAATATTATGGAGTAGTAAATTATCTAAAAAAAAAAGGTCAAACAAGATATTCTTTATCAAACATATATAAAAGACTGTTACAATGACATTGTGTAACACCCCAGAAATTTTTTGAGCTAAGACTTGAACCATCCTTCGTAGTGAGTAACTTTTTACCAAGGAATTTAAAATTTCTTAAGTGTTAAGGTCACTAGAGGTAGCACCTTGAGTTCCAAAAAGAACTAAATTGGAAATAGCAAAATCTGAAATTTTGCAAGTTATGCTTAAGTTATGAGTTTTG